>VWYH01007178.1:212218-229704 GCA_013399365.1 Pampusana beccarii | reverse complement strand
AAACCAGCTCAAGAACTTTTAGTGAAAAACAAAACAAAACAAAAAAACCCCACAACTGCAGATTTGGGTCTTAGAGCGAGCCCCTCGCTAAGCCTCTTCTCATTGAGCCGCGGCCAGAATTTGCTCCCTTTTCAGATCTGCTCACTGAGCGCTCTCACCCTTTTAGAATCACACAATGGTTTGTGTTGAAGGGACCTTCCCAGCTACCCCAGTGCCCCCCCCACCACGAGCAGGGACATCTTCACCAGCTCAGGTTGCTCAGAGCCCCGTCCAGCCTGGCCTGGGATGTCTCCAGGGATGGTTCATCCACCACCTCTCTGGCCAACCCGGGCCAGGCTCTCACCACCCTCAGGGCCAAAAATTCCTTCCTCATGTCTTTTCAGCCCCCTTTAGCACCGATCTGTGTTTTGCTGCATAAAAGTTGTGGTTTCACCCTTGCCTTAAGCTGATCTAAGCATGTGGTGTCCATAAAGCAGCGGTCGGGGGCCCTGCCCTCTCAAACTTGTCTGGCCATCGCCTGCTTCGTGCTGGGACAAGCACAGGATGGATTTTGCAGACCGACACTTTCCCAAATTCACCTGACCGAGGACGCGGGTACTGAAGCCACTGTCCCAGCTCTGGCTCCATCCCCACAAAGCTCAGTCCTAACACAAAGGCTTTGAGATCTGGAGAGAACACACAGCCCTTAGGATTCGGCTGCATCTAAAGGGTGAGTGGCACAAAAACCACTCGCAACGCGCCAGGTCGATGGCTCTGAGATGCCGGCCGTCCCCACACAGGGCTGGCCTGTATGCAGAGGATACGGAGAGAATTTGCTGCGACGAAGACATGGAGGAATTTTATCAGAAGGGTATAAATGGGTTGTTCCATTAACCACGGGGAAAAAGAACAACAAAAAAACCTACTCAGCAAGGGAAGCGCACTGAAGTCCCGTCTGAAAGCAGCTCAGCCTTACAGGCGTGTTCAGAAGCAAAATGCAAAATAGTAATAAAAAAAAAGTATATCCCACCCATGGTTTCAGATTCCCCGTTGGCTGCAGAGCTCCGGCCCGGGAAACCCTCTTCAAACGGACTGCGGAAGCGGTTTTTCCTTCCATGGGAAAACCGCTTGCTTTTTATTTTTTTCCGCTGTGCTGCCTCCCTCGAGCAGATCCATCCCGGCTGCTGGAGAGGACAGGATGCCAGAGCAGATGGAGCAGCGTGTCCTGGCAAATCCCCCATTTGTTCCTAACAAATGACTCCTGGGCTGTGTGTTTGCAAAGCTCTCACCGACCTGCCAAGAGGAGTTGGGATTTGCCCTGGAACAGCTGGGCCCGGCGAGGGGAGCAGGACCGCGGCGCTGCAGCGGGGCTTGGCAGCCGGGCCAGCAGTTAGGGCAGATTTACAGAAGCCTGACATGGATTGGAACAACCAGGGAAAGCATTTCCAGCCCCTCTCGTTTTACAACAGCGTGAAAGAGCCGTGCACTGAGTGAGAGGGAGATGGACGTGCCCTGAGCTGCTCTGTAAAGCAGAGGGAGATCCGCACCACACACAGCTGACCTGCTGTACCCATCTGGGGCTGGACGGGCTTCTCCCTCGTTTTTTTTTTGGCTGAGCCACGTTACTTGACTCGTTTCCACCGCTCCACGCCGATGCCAAGGATTTTCATCTCCCATCTGCGGGGAAGGAGCTTGGAAGGTGAGAAAGAGCCAAAGCGAATATCCCCAGCCAACGCCTGCCGAGTGCGAAATGCCGGCGCCACGTTATTGCTCCCGGCGTGACGCAGGTGACCAGTGGCCCTGGCGCAGCCAGAGGACTCGCCCAGCAGCTCCCACAGCCTCGGATGTCCCACCATAAAGCTGTGGGACAAAGCCACTGCCCAGACCTGGTGGTAGAGGGGACCTGTCCCCTCTCTGCTACAAGGTTCAGGCAGTGGGTTCTTCAGGCAGGTTTCGTGTTCGGGACCAACACGTCGCGGAGGTTCTGCTGCTCCCCAAAGCTCCTCAGCCGCCTCCCCCCAAGCAGACCTGGACATCACCGTGTCCCCATGTCCCCCTTACCAGCCCTCAAAAAAACCAGCCAGCGTGGTTTCTCCACTGACAGCTTTCATCGGAAACCAGGAACAAACCTTCAGCTCCAAAACCTTCCAGCTCCAAAACCTCCCAGCTCGATGCGATCCCGAGGCCAAAGCGGATGCCACAGCTGCAACTCGGGTCGACGCTTCCACGCCGCTGCCTTTCATCTCCGCTCCCAGGGTACGTTTCTGTGCCAAATCCCTCCGTGTCCTGCATCTTAAAAACCTCCGTCCTTCCTCTGGCATCTCGGTCCCAGGAGGGAGGGAAGGAGCCCCTTGTTGAGTTGTACATTTAATGCTCCCTATTGTACCCACGCTGGAAAGCTCTGATCCCATCCTGGTGAACAATAAAAGCAGAATATTCCTGCCGGAGCCGAGAAAAAGCCGTAACCCTTTCCTCTGCCTGGAGAAAAGATGCTCCCAGATGGAGAAACTGGGGCTGAGCCAACTTAATGGCCAAGGTCCCCTCTTCCCTCAGTCAATTCAACTCATTCCCCCTGTAGAAACTCAGGGAGGTTCTGGGTAAAGTAATTTTTCTGCCAGGTTAATGGGCTGAACTGCTCACAGAAGGGGCCAGTGAAGCAGGTGGCCAGGGCCTGGTAGGAACCAAGATTCCTCTTAGAGAGCAGCGAGAGGTGGGACGTGCTCGCTGCAGCTCCTGCAACTGCTGCCGCAAACTGAACAGAGACACAAGGGGATGTTCTTCTGCTGCACAACACGTCACCAGGACCAAGAGCGCGAGTAACAAGCCACCAATGTCCAACCTGCTTACCACAGAATCATTTTAGTGGAAGAGACCCTTAGGATCATCGAGTCCAACCATAACCCACCCCTGGCACTGCCCCATGTCCTGAGAACCTCATCTCCATCTGTCCAACCCTCCAGGGATGGTGACTCCACCACTGCCCTGGGCAGCCTGTTCCAATGCCCCACAGCCCTTTGGGGAAGAAATTGTTCCTAAATCCAACCTCAACCTCCCCTGGTGCAACTTGAGGCCGTTTCCTCTGGTCCTGGTGCTTGTTCATGGAGAGCAGAGCCCGACCCCCATGGCTCCAAGCTCCTTTCAGACAGTTCAGAGATCAGGTCTCCCCTCAGCTCCTGTTCTCCAGATGAATCCCCCAGGTCCCTCAGCCGCTCCCATCACACTTGTGCTCCAGAAACCACCTCCGGGGACCTCATTCTGAGAAGTCACTGGAGCTGTTACTATTTCCTACCCAAAAATCTCTCCCTGTTTCTATCAAGTCCCGTAAACCCGACATCCTGTATGATCACCACGAGCGACATCGCCTGTAGACACCTCTGGACTGCATCTACGCTGTCTTGTCTCATCATCAAGACCAACACAGTTGGCGTGGCTGAGCAGCAGGACTCCTCCGCCTCCATAGCTCGTTCTGTGGCCCAGCTCGGACATCCGTACCCACCTGTCCCATGGCAAAGACACTTCTCGTGTTGGCAGCTCCTCAGTTGACCGACGCTCTCAGCAGAGGCGCTGCCACCAGGACACCAAACACATTCATCTCCGTTACATTTCCAAAGCTGCCTGAGTATCTAAGGGGTAAAATACTCATTTCTCAATGTTTCTGCTGGAAGAGGTCACTCAAGCTGCTCTACAACCCACTATGCAGTAAGTTTAGGAGATGAAGAACAAATTTAATCGCAACTACTCCACCCCACACTGCCCATCAGCGCCTCAGCAAACCTGGGACTTGTAGTAAGAGCCCAAAAGACATATCTAGTTTGCCAGAGAGAGAAGACAGAGCCTGTCCCTAGGAAAGAGCATCTGCAGCAGCAATTTTTTAAATAATATGCCAATTTAGAGGGAAACCACATTCCCTCTCTACAAGAGAGCAAGAATCCAACCCAGCCAGGAGTCTGATGGGGGATGTTCCTTCCTAATTTCAACAACACCCATCGTTATAATCCTTAGGGTGCCAATAAAGCAGGTGGCCGTACTCCAGGCTTTGACGTCGTCTCTACCAGGAACCAACTCAGCATTGAGGAGAAGGCTACAAAGTCCCTCTACAACAAACAAAGTCCAGAGCCTCAAGAAGGAGAAAACCCACGCTCCTCCAACTCTGAAGATGCGCAGGGAAGCTCGAAAGAGACTACATATGCAATGTAGCGATGGCGTAAAAAGGAAAAGTAATAAATGATTCAGCCTCTTCTCAGGCCTTCTGCCACCTCGGAGCGGGTTGGCGATGTGGCGGTGGGTGAGCAGCCGGCACAGCTCACCAACTGCTGCTCCAGCCCACTGTTTGTCGTCGAAAACCCCACGTACCTCTGCACAGAGCGGTGTCTGCGCAGCCACCGCCCTCCCTGCTCATCCCATCCCCGCAGCCGCGCCGCTCGGGCTGCAATTTGCTGCTAACCGGTTGGTGAGATCTGGCTGCCAAGGGATTAACAGGAGAGAAAAATAAAGAGGGAAAAAAAAAAAAAACCCAGATCTCAAGGCAGCTTAACACGCTCAGAGAGAGGTTGAGGTTAAATGCAGCGTCAGAGTACGAGCTGGAAAAGGGAGCTGAGCAAAAACAGCCACAGATTTGCCCTCGCGTTGAAGCTGGCACTTTGAGCACACATTAAGTGACTGTCAGATGGCCCCAGCAGCCACCCCAATCAAGCTGTGAGCAGGGCTAATTGCTAATGAATGCTCCCTACGCTTTATTTTCACGTCCCTCACCTCCCATCAGCACCAAGAATAGCAGCAGGGCTGCCCAGCCGCCCCACGCCGCAGCCCACGGCACAAGAGCAAAGGAGGGGACAAGCCACGATCAAACACGAATCCACCTTCTCTGACAGTTGAGAACAACAACAAAAAAATTCCTGCTCACTTTTTCCCCTCCTAGCAATCTGTTAAAGTCAGTATTTTTTTCCCTGACTTGGGTGAAGGCTGCGGCGGGATGCGGGGGCCGCATGGTGACAGCGTGGGGATCCTCAGCTCGTCCCGATTCCATCTCAGCACTGAGAAAAAAAACCAAAAACATGGAGAAGGGTTGTCCTGAGCCCCTTGATTTCCTCACCCTTCCCGATAAGCTGCATTCAGGGTGTCAGGAACCCAAGGCAGGGGAATCGAGAGAGCGAAGGAAAAGGTGCCGGTGGAGCCAAACCATCGCTAATGAGACGAGCTCTGCTCAGCGCAACCGAAGGACAAAGGCACCGCGTGCCATGGCGGCACAAAGCCGCAACGCTCCCCGGCAGCCTCGCTACCGACCTTTCCAGAGCATCCTGCGCTCTCATTAAAGGTCTCTGGACACAAAAAGAGGAGGAGGAGGAGACCCAGGGTGCGAACAGCCCCACCATGAAGCCAGAGCTCTTCATGCCCATCAACAGCGCGACAGCTCGGCCGGAACGCAGTGGAGAATCGCCCACTGGAAGCCGTCGTCCTTCATCGTGTCCCCGCCGTCCTCTCCATCACACCATGGCCGTGGGGCAGCGAGGAGGCGGTGGGGATGTTCTGCGAGGTTAATAATGGAAAGGGTTGAATCATTTTCCTGGCGCGGGGGAGCAGAGCTTGCTCTGCCAGGACACCAGCTCCAGCGTTTCCCCGCTGCTCTCTGAGAGCTTCGCAATAAAAGAGGCAGCGCTGGAAAGCAGCGCTGTCTGGAAAGAATAAAAGCAAGCGGAGCCCATGTGTTGGCAAGAGAGCTCACCGTGAAAAAGCGTTCAAAGGGAAAAAAAGAAAAAAAATCATCTTGGCGGAGACGGCGGCCCCTCCGAAAGAGCAGGGCTGCTGCACCCGGCGGCGATAAATCAGCGCTCCCCAGTAGGCAAAAACACACGCCCGGCTCTTCCCTGGGACAAGAAGCCCCTCGGCCACGTGCGAGGGAGGGGACGGGATTTGGGACACCCCCGGGAGCTGGGGACAAACGCCATCACCCCCTTTTCTGGGTGATTTGTGGGAAAGGCGGATCCGCTCTTCTTTCACGCCTCATAAGCTTCATAGCCGTCAGACTAACGTAACAGGTAATTAACTACTAAACAGCCATTTTCTCCTCCTCTCCGGAGGGAAATTGTTCACCATCCAGCTAGAAAATGTTTCTTTAGTGGTTTGCAAAGGGGAAAAGAAAGTGGGGAGTTTCTGGCGAGCGCCGGGGGTGCCGCAGCCTGATGGGCACTGGCAGCGATGCCAGCGACACGGACACGAGGACGCAGGAGAAATGGAGCCGTCGGAAACGCGAGAGGTGATGCTGATCCGGCTGTTGGTGCTGTTGTTGGTACCACCAGCAATAACCCTCAGATAGCCCGCGGACCTTTGGCTGTGGCCGATCCAGTGCTCGCGGCTCAGTTATCGCGGTCTGTCTGCAGGCAGGAGTTAAATATTTAACATCCAGTGGGGAAACTGAAGACACCGCATCCTCGCAGGGTGTGGAACCAGCCTTGGAGAAGCGCTGTGCCCACGCGGTGTCCGTCCCTGCCGCTTTTCCAAGGGTCGAAGTGTCGCTTCCCTGTCTGACAGCAGGAATCTCCACCGCCTCTTTAAAGGTATGTTCATTTTGGGGGTTCTCTAGCCAATCTTCCCAACCCAGCCTTGACCCAAAGTGCAGCCCTTTGCCCAAAGGTGACACCCGACCGGTGACAGGAGCCGGGAGATCCAGGTTTGTTCCTGTTCTATGTTACCTTCTGAATCAGACCTTCGGAAAGGGCTTGCAGAGCACCGAGCGCTTTGCTGTGAGGTTTGGTCTTCCCCATGACACCATCTCACGTCGCACATTCAACTCAGAGCATGTTTTCCAGCATCATCTTTTAAGGACCTGTTCCCTCTGCCTTCACACAGGCCAACCGGGCTTTTGGCCCGGGGAAAAACATCAAATTTTCCTAAACAGAGACCCCAGAGCAGATCCAATTTTCTAGAAACACCGATTTTTCTAGCCTGAGGGAGAAATATCCAGGCACCCGAGAAGCTCTACACGCTGTTCTTGGCCACAGAAGAGCCTGTGGATGCAGAGCAGCCGGGTTAGAAAAAGGATACACATCGATGCTCAGGCCAAATCAACAGAATGAGCGAAAAGAGAATTAAAAAAAAAAAAGCAGGATCGCAAAGAAACACAAACAAAAGGCGGCAGCCAAACTTTTGTTTGAAAGCCTGTCAGGTCTAGACTGCAACGTGTGAGGAAGGAACAGCTCGAAACCACAGCTGCTAATGGTTATGGATTTGGCAATCAAAAAGTCTTTTGTTAAAAAAAAAAAAAAAAGAAAAAAAAAGTTAACTGCCTTGCTATTGAGGTTACAAACCGCAGCCTTGATGCATTGTTGCAGTCAACATCCTCCCCGCTGCTCCTGAGCACTCGCAGCTGCCGCTGGCACAACCCGGCTGGCACGGGCTCCTTTGCGAGGGTGCGCGAGGGATCTGGTGATCCTTCCTCTGCCTCCCCAGCCCCGGCACCATCGCCGGGACAAAGCAGATCCAGGGAGGGATCGCTGCTGGATCCCGCTTGCCAGCCAGTCCGACCCATCCGCTGGGTGTTCTCCGCCTCCCTGGCTCTGTGCTTGGATTCAAAGGGCAGGGGAAGCAATTAAAGCGTAATAACAGGACTTTGAAATGTAGATTTAATATTCCAGCTTGCGCGCTCTGATTTGTAAAAGGCTGAGCAGTCTGCGGGGAGAGCTGGGGGACTCGGCGGTGCCGGCAAATGCGTTGAACCTGCGGCCACCAACACCCTCCTGCGGCTCAAATCCCAGCCCGAGAAACCCCTGTCCACAGCAAACCCGACAAGAAGGGCTTGAAATGTTTATAGAGAGCCTGAGGAAACCGGGTGGACGCGGAAAAATACTGGGTGGTGTACGAGGCACAGTCGAAAGAGTCATTTTCAGCCTCCCATGCCAAGGGATGGAAACAAGAGAGGAGGAGGAAAGAGACACCAGGGAGGAGATGAGAGGAAACCAGGGCACCTGCTCCTGCTCGGAACGCCAGCGCCCTGCTAGATACAGCCAGGCTCCAACAGCTCCATCAAGTCCCTTCATCCATCAGAGCTGCAAAGCAAAATGGTAAAAACGGCGCAGCACATGACGGAGATCAGCCCAACTTTGGGGAAAACCCGATTTTGGTGAACGCAGCTTTGCGAAGATTAGGTGCCCGTGTTCCTGTCCGGGTCTGCTGCAGCAGCTGCGTCTCCCCAAGGTTTGATCCCACCAATGTGACGGGATTTCTCAGGGCAGGACCAGGATACGCACCTGAGCGACTGGTCTGATGGGGGTGACGAAACGGGTGACACGCCGAGGAAAGCGGAAGCAAGCGGAGCACTTGGGCGTTCCTACGTTTGCTGCAGTGGTTTTATTCCGCAGCTGGCAGGTCCCTCAGCGTTTGGGGACATCAACCAAAGGGTGGTCACAGCTCAACCTGAGCAGCAGCCAAGCTCCAGGTCAATTTGATCAAACGCTCGGTTTCAGGATTAATAAAAACCAACACCAAGAAGGCGGCAAGTATCATAAGTGACCACATTTGAAAGGAGAAAAAAAAACACCTCCCAGATCACTGCCTAGTCTGTGGAGATGGTAGCAGAGGCTAAGTCCACAGTCATCATTAATTAAGTCATATGCTTCAGCCTTGGCTTCGTTTTTTCCCCTGGGTGTGGGAAAGCAGAGGAGAGGGCAAGCTCGCCTCTATCATTCGATTCCTTTGGCATGTTAATGCATTCCTAAATTAATCATCATCAAGTGACAATCTCTCCTTCATCTTAACAGCCCGAGCGGTGGCCTCAGAAAACCTGCTGGCTCAGGCGAGGCAGCTGGAGCCTCCGCGGGGTCTCCGCTGGAAACCAAAGCACTTCACGTCGGGAAAAACTCCCCCGTGTTTTACCGCCTCTAATCCGAACCAGCTGCTCCGCGCCACTCCCAAAACCACCAACCGGGGGGGAATCGGTGTGGCGAGGAACCGAAAAAAGAGACGCGGCATCCCCGGGTCCCCGCAAGCCACACCTGATACCGCTCGGGCTGGCAGGAGATAAATTTGGCTTCGGGGAACTCGGGGACCTGCCAAGTTCAAAGGCCTTTCAGTGGTTCACAATCATGAACAGCCCCCCAGATGGCTGCGGGAGGAGGTAGAGATGATTTAGCCATCAAAACCCCGTGGAAAAGAGGGGCAGGAACAAAACCTTGGGATCGAGGACGCAAACCCGGCATGTGGGGAGCAAGTGGAGGCGCCAGGGCAGCCCCAGCGCTGCACGAACCAGCCAGGAAACCAATCCTTTGGGGACAAGGTCCTCGTAAAAAGTCTCAATGTATTAACATGTTCTTTGAAGCGTACGTCAATGCCTATGTTTGTGTTCCTCCCTCTCATTAACTTCTTTCTTAGGAAAACATGACCAGTGGGCTATTGTTCCTTTATTTAGAGATAATCCCAACAGGCACCTTCTGCAGCCTAAATATAGACAATTTCTACCCTTCTCCTGCGCTCCTTTTTGAGAATTTAAAGCGAGTTCTGGATGCTTGGTGCCCAAGCCTCATTTTTTTTGCTGTTATTTTCACCGGGGAGGGCAAGAGATTAAATGCAAATTTCCTGAGAGGGAAAGATGGAGCCTATTGAAATGATAGTTGCAGTCTCGTGGCACAAAAATAGCTTAGACGTGTTCCCTTGTGCAGATTTAGGACACTAAGTGATCGCCTAGAAATGAAAAATAAACACTTTACTCCCGTCAAACATAATTACCCAATATTTCAAGCCGAGATAATAGCTCCATCTCGATACCGGCGTGTGTGCACGCTTGCATTCAAAATAAGTCCAAACACACCTATCAACGACTAAAATAGCAGCGGTGGAAATGTTCCTTTTTTCCAGTTGAAGTAACAGTCTCTCGGATCAAAGTCGTTAGCAAAATGAACGTGGACTTCGGAGCGCGTTAAAGCACCGTAAATGTGAATAGTTCCCGTTTGCTGGAGCCCCTCGCCAGCCCCAGCGAGCGCGGCTGAAGTCACCAACACCTCGCGCAGGGAAAGAGAAGCAAAAGCAGCTCCGCGCTCCGCTCGAGGCGCCGGTGACGTCAGCCCGGGGTGAGGAAAAGCCGCCGTCAACGCTCAGATCTCAACAGGGAGGGAAAAAAAAATAAAAAAAATAAAAAAATACCAATTTGCAGGTCACCTTTACCGAGGTAACAAAGGGATCGTTGTGGTCTCGAGCAGGGTTTTTTGGGTGGCTGCCACAGAGAGAAGGAAATGAGCCCAGAACGAGGTGCGAGATGTGCAAAGCTCCGCTGGAAATATTGAGATTGAAGAGCGACGCGGAGGGAGCTCCGGGCACCGCAACCACCCGCTGAATTCGGAAACAGCTTTTGCTGCTTCAGTCCCCTGCGATCAAACCAGGTGACACTCGATATCTGGGCTGGACTTTCCTACCCGATAATAACTCCTGCTCCCAGAGCAGCTTCGATCCAAAGCTCGCAGCTCGGAGCAGTAAAACGAGGCGTAAAGAAGCTCTGCCAGGGAAGCGCCGCTTTATTTTCCACGTGGGAAAGAGACCCAGGGGAACGGATTAAACCCGTTCACGCAATTAGCGGCACAGTCGGGATTAGGGCGATGTCATCTGACGTGCCGCTGATTTTAATCACAAGGACGTCCCTTCTCAGCTTCTCCTGCCAGCGACCACAGATCCTGTTGTCATCGCTTCTCCTGACGATCCACAAACCACTTCAAAAACATAAATCGGTCTTCAAACACTCTAAAGGGGCAGAGTGGCGAGACTGACTCCTCCGAAGGGGCCATGCTGGGCCAGACTTACAAATAACGCAGCTAAATAACCGGTCCCTGATAATAAGAGAAGCTCCCGGGGCAGGGTCTGAGTCTGCTGGTGCAGTGAAATGAGGCATCACTGCTTGATTTGGGGTTTTTTGAGCACAAGTTTAAAAAATATATATATATTAAATGAGGATAACGATAGAAAAACACCAGCAGGGTGCCACTAACATCTTCATTAGCAACCTGAGAGAGGATGCGAACAGCGAGGAAATTAAATTTGCAGACGGTACTAAACAGGGAGAGGGTGGCATCATCAAAAGAACTGGGAAATAATAGAAAAGTCACAGGAGAGACTGACCAGGAAGAATCTCCCTTGGTCACAAGAGTCAACACAAACTGCGGCTGCTGGAAAACGGCAGAATCACCATCAAAAGCCAAGGAGCACATCGGGGAACTATTTCACCTTGGGGTGGTGGGTATAACCTGCAAACGGGGCTTGCGAAATGATTTATTCCGGAAAATTCAGATGCTTCAAGTAGGAGTCGAGAGGAGGAAGGTGTGAGACAAAGTGCAGCGCCCGAAAAGAGCTCAGCGGTGGCTTCACCTCCGAGAGGTGGCTCCTGCTGCATCGCATTAATTACCCGCTAATATTTTGCAGATCTTTCAAAATATTCCACGTTCTTTGCACGCCATAAGTGGTTAAAACTCATGTTCCTTTCCCTGTCACCCTGAAGCGAGGGGGAATCTTTGTACAGCAAGAAACGGGCGGATTATGCTGCTGACAAACGGCTTTGGTGCTGATGAACCTGGGCTGAATCACCAACCTGAGCAACAGGGATTTCCTACTCCCAGACACATGCAACCCGAGTTTCTGCGCTGGCGCTGCACATTTTCCTCACCTTGCTAAGCACTCGCAATTAAATTAAGCTCAGCTTCCTTCGGACGCGCTCACTGCTCATCACAATCCACAAAAACACACATTTCCTCATAAAGCAACTTCAGAAGGATGCTTAGATCTCTGAATTCAATCTTAGCAGCTAGGGAAACAAACACTGCATGAAGTGATCCTGGGGAAAAAATGGACAAAACCACTGTAAAAAGGCAACAAATTAGGAATTCGGAAGAGTTTGCAATACGGGAGCAGCAAAAAGGCAGCGAAATATCAAGTGCTGTGGCATCGTGGTATTGTGAAGAGAGGAACATCTCTCACTGGTGCGTCCGGTCACGGCACTCCTGGAATATTCTGCTCTTCCCCCAGCGCCGCTGCGGCCGAGCAAATCAGGAGGAATTTATAGAGCACATCACTCACTGGGAGGCTCCTCCCTGGAAAGATTAAAAGCTTGTTACCTACAGCTCAACTTCTAGATCGTAAGGAGCTGTCGCAGCCATTTTACCAAGGCCTGAAGAACACAAGGACGAGGAGGAATTGTTGGAGAGAGAAAAGTACTCGTGAGAGACCACGACGTATTTCCCACCATGTTACAGACAGAAGAAGGACGAGAATCTCCATTCAAGACCAAACTGCAAAGCAACGGATGCTACAGAAGAAAAACCCACCGCTGGCCCCAGTGTCCTTTCCTCTTCGTCCCCCCAAGGCTCGTTCCCCTACAAAGCCGAACGCTCCTGCAGATTTCATGTGTTCCAGTCCCAAAGCTCCCTCTGCTGCTCGTACTTCCAACCTCTCCCCCTTCTGCCTGTGACTGAGACACAATCTCATCAGAAATATTCTCTCCACCTCTAGTTTCCAGGCATTTCCCTCTAGTAAAAAACCTCGCAGGCTCCATAAGTTAATATTATTAACAAAACCCACCGCTCCGGATTTTTGGGCACAGAGTCGGTCGCAGCATCAGCGCTCAGACCTCAGATCTCCATCAAAGCGAGGTCGACACCGTTCAGGTGAGGTTGCTTGTGGCTTTGTCTTGTCAGGTCTTGGAAAACTTCACGGGTGGAGCCAGCACAACCGCTCCGGGCAGCACTCGACTGTCCTCCCAGGGAATTTCTTAAGTCACACTGAAACCTTCCCTTTCAATTTATGACCCTCCTGCCGTGTACGATGCCAAAGAGCCTGGCTCCGTCTCTCTGTAATACGTAATATTCACCTTTCTCTAATTATCTGGGTCTTCTCCTCATCTCCATCACCTTCTCAAAGCAAGGGCGGCTCACAGAGACGTCTGCCAGCTCTCAGCACAGCTGGATGCACATTGGCACCCACGGACTCGTAGGGGTTGAGATTTCACAGGAGATTCCTGCGTCAGCCCCCATTCCCTGCAGGTCTCTCTCCTCCTTGAACCACGAGATCTTGCCGGCGAAGCCCGACACAAAGAAAATCTCAGTAGCTCAACCTGATCAGTAGCTCAATCTCAGTAGCTCAACCTGTGTCCCTGCTCTCCAACTCACCTGCCACATTCACAAAAAGGCCATTTAAGCGTCCTTTGGAGCTTTAATCTACTGTAATCTCCAGCTGCTCTCCAAAACCAGCCAAACGGGTACGTGATCCCTCCTAATCCAGAGTCCTCCCTGCAATGGGAAGAGCAGTTATATCCAGCGGCAGCAAAAATTGCTGCCTGCCCGGGCAAAACTCAGAGCAATTCTTTCTATCGGGACTCCGGGAAGTTTCAAGAGAAATCAGCGCTTTGGAAGTCACCCCGAGGTAAGATGGAAGCTCCCAAGCTTGCCAAATGAGGATGAAAAACAGAAATCCAATGTTAAGGTTCCTGTTTTCCGCAGCCCAGCACAGCTGCAGCCTCCTGGCACACGTCCGTCCGTGTCAGTTTAATTAAGCAGGCGTGAGTCCTTCTTGAAAAGAGTTTCAGCGTATGTGAAAAACCAGCTCCAACCAAACCCCCTTGCTGCCAGAGAGGCTGGGGATGGATTCAGGCTGTATTAGCCCACCGCTCCCTTCCACCGCTGCTGAAATGCATTTTCTCGATACATTTGCTTTCTAGCCGTACAAGTCACGACTTCTCCCATCACAGCCGAAAATCTCCGTTTGGCCTCTGCTCTAGAGCATCTCGCGGAGGCAAATTATGCAACTTTAAAGTTTAAAAAGCTAATGCAAAGCTCCTGGAGGTTTATTTGCTGTACTCACCTGCTCGTTAAACTGCTCTTGTGACAAGCAATCAGTCACGTCCACGCAGCCCAGGAGGCATCCTGAGGGATAATCGCTTGGGAATTCCACATCTGCATGAAAAGAAATATCTCTGAAGGCGGCGCATGTCCCCACACACAGCTGGGGCTTCTGACCCCCATACCCTCCCCTCTCCTCCACACACTTCTAATTTTTGAGGCACAAGAAAACGCACAGTGACTTTAACACCCTGTCGTTCTTTTTTTCAGCACAGGATATTGACCATGACAGGAGTAAGGTTGGGAGATTTAATTACATATCCACAGAGGAACACACAGTGCAGTAAGAGTCCCTTGCCCTGCTGAGGGAGCTGACAGTCCTGCTGGGTGACATTTAAACCGGGTGACATGGCACAAACAGGCGGGCGGTGCAGCCACCAACGTCCTCCCACCCATGGGAGAGAATAAACGTCTTCCTGAGAACCTGCGGCTTTTCCGTTCTGATTTCCGCAAGGTCGGAATATATGAAAATCCTTCAACATCACCCCAAACATGCTGAAGCACAAGCTGCTTTACACGCTCGACAGCTTGTTTTTAGAGCCGAGGATAAAACCAAGTCCTTCGCTGTCAAAAGCAATCACAGAAATCAGGTGTTTGTGCTCGGAGTACATGACCAGCTAAAGGATGGAGTTCAAACCTGCCACCGTATCCAGGCGGCTGGCGAAACGCAGCGAGGATGAAGAGGATTTCAAGACCAGCAGGTTAAAAAGCGAAGCAGTAATAACTGCTCAGCAGAGAGGGCTTCCTGACACTGCTCATTACGGGGCTCGATGTACCAAATAACCCCAGGATCCAAGGAGAGGAGCTCACCTTTGCGGAGCAGCATTCTGTAGGTGGCCTGCAGTTCAGAGATGTCCTGAGGGGAAGGTCTTTTAGCGGTGGCTGCGATCCATAACCGCCCTCTGTGAGACGTGTACCAGGTCCTGCCCTCCACCCTGGAGAACAAAGGAGAATTTAGGACTTAAATTTCAGCAGAAATCACCCACACAGACAGATTTTACAACAGAACGCTCCCCTCTGCAATTCCTGCTGCTGAGCTTTGCCCTGACTATTGAAACTCAAACAACGTGTCAGCACTATGGAGAAAAGCTGAGACGGGCAAGAAATAACACCGCAAGCAGAGCACGGCCTCGCCGCAAAAAAGACATCAATCCCCTGCCAGTACAGCAGGACCCAGACACATGTGGAGGACAATCTGCTCACATGATTCCCTTACGAGCTCAAAAAGTTACACACAATAAGCATGCAATCGAGGGAGTCACCACGGACCATGCATCTGCATGGAGCGGTCAGTAGTTGCAGCTCCTGAGGATCCCAGAGCACCTGGATGCAGAATCCGGACATGTTAACGTTTCTAGCATCTTTAGCTTGGGAAGTGAAAAAGCTTTGGTCTCTAAAATGAAAAATTCTGTGAAGGGGAAAAAAAAAGGCTAAAGGAGATTCTTTGTTTTGCGTTAGTGAGAGGTGAATTAATGTGCCTGGGATACTGGGCAGAAGGAGCTTCTCTTTGTAACCTGATTCCAAGCCCAGAGGGGGACGGTAGAGGCAACGGGTGTGTGCATGGGGTTGTTTCTTTAAACAAAGCCACTGTTGGCTTCTTTTTGACAGACAGCAAGAACATATTTCACATTTTCAGCTTACTTGCTTTTCCAATTCCAGAAAGGTATGCCGTGACTGTGCCACAGAAATCTCAGCCTCTTGCTAAATTCAACCAATGTGAAGAAACTCGTACCTTCCAAACCCCAAAAAACTGATTCCCTGGCTTCTCAACCCATCAATCCACTGGACGGGGAAGCACGGCTGCCAAACCTGGAGGTGCCAGCAGATACGAATCGCTGTCCAAAGCACAAAGGTCCCCTCAGGAACACAAACTTTCCACCTCGCCTGCAAAGCGAGAGCTGAGCGGGATATCTGAGGGTTCAGACCAGCCCTTTACCTTTTGATTCCTCTGACGAGCAAGGACGCCCAAGGCTGGTGCACGCTGAGGCACCAGCCGTCGTCCGAGATCTCCTGCAGCTCTCGGTCCTGGATCCGCAACCTGCTCCGCTCCAGGCCCTGCTCGTCCCCACTGCCCGGGTACGGGAGGCTTTTCCTGGGTGGGAGCAAACCCGTTTGGTCCACCCACTTCAGCGTGTTTGAAAGAAAGGAGAAAAGCATCAGCACCCCTCTAGGAACGATGTAAATCAAGTGCAGGTCCTATTTGAAATTTTACTTCATTTAAGGGCAGAGGTATTACTGTTTTGGGGATCAGCCCTCCCCGCAAGCTCACTGTGCTCAGGCAGGAGAAAATACAACGTGGTGCTCTGCCCTGTGCGGCTTCTCCTTTCTGTGCATCACAGCTGAACCATGGATTTAAAAAAGAAATCTACCTGCTGGCATTTCAGAGCATTCACAGGAAGATACAGTTTTCAAAACATATTTACAACGATCAACACTCAAGACAGGGAAACATCCAACCCTCAAATGCTTAGTAGGCACCAAGCAACCCAAAACCGAAGGGGAATTGGAGGGTAGAGATGATGCTCTTTGCAAATTGAAAACCTGGCAGCAAAGGCTTCATAAAGAGCTGAAAAAGTGACACAGCCTTAGGCTGATTCACAGAAATTCTTGCGATTTCCTAAAGATGAGAGGCAGGAGACTAAAACCCAGATAAAGCAAACCTCCCAAGAGCAGGGAACAGAGCAGGGCATTGGTAAAGCTTCTGTCCCCAGCTCAGACAGTTAATGACGATCTCTCAGACATGGGAGAGGAAAGAGGCACTACAAACATGCCAAACATGCCAGTTCTGAAACTCAGCTCTCCCAACGTTAGTCCTTACTCTGGTATAAATCATTCAACCCACACTGACCAAAGGAGCAGGCTGAAGAAGACGGGGATTCACCAAAACACCAGAATTCAGAGTCTTTGCTTCCGGGCTCCCCGCTGCCTTGCTCAGCGTGCCACAGTTAATGGCTTCTATGGTTTCATCCAGCCTGCAAAGCACAAACAAGAGGCATGAAAATCCCCTGGTCCCCCCGGCAACATCTCCCTGCTCCCCACACGCACATTTCTGACCCAAGGCCTCTTATCACCACCTCTCCTAGCCGAAAGATTTCCTCGCTCGCTCCGATTTCTAATTTGAGCAGTTAAATCTACCACAGAAACTCAGCCTGCTTTGAATTTGAGATCAACGGGTTCTGTTGAGATCGGCATTCCGCAGCATCTCTTTCCAGGGCAGCTTTATATTTAACAGACACACCAGCTACCAAAACCCCGCACAAACCTCGCTCAGGTGGGCTTAGGAGGGGTCTCAGCAGAGCTGTGCTGGAAGAGATGATGCGCTGCAAGCCAAAAAAAACCCTCACAGAATCACAGAGTGTCAGGGATTGGAAGGGACCTTGAAAGCTCATCCAGTCCAATCCCCCCGCCGGAGCAGGAACACCCAGATGAGGTTACACAGGAAGGTGTCCAGGCGGCTTTGAATGGCTGCACAGAAGGAGACTCCACAACCTCCCTGGGCAGCCTGGGCCAGGCTCTGGCACCCTCACCAGGAAGAACTTTCTTCTCATCTTTAAGTGGAACTTCTTGTGTTCCAGTTTGTACCCATTGCCCCTTGTCCTGTCATTGGTTGTCACCAAGAAGAGCCTGGCTCCATCCTCCTGA
>VWYH01007178.1:201172-212208 GCA_013399365.1 Pampusana beccarii | reverse complement strand
GTGGTCTCACCAGGGCAGAGTAGAGGGGAAGGAGAACCTCTCTGACCTACTGACCACCCCGCTTCTGATCCACCCCAGGTCCCATTGGCCTTCCTGGCCACAAGGGCCCAGTGCTGGCTCATGGTCATCCTGCTGTCCCCCAGGACCCCCAGGTCTCTCAAGGAAGCAAAGGACATAAAACTGCACCCTAACATCAGAGGTGCCCTTCAAGGGATCAGCTTGTTCTCTTACACCTGCTCCTCCCCATTCAGCCCATGCGGATTTCCTCTCTGCGTGCCTCGGTGCTGCGATTGTCACTCACTTGCTGTGGTACTCGGCCATGCTGGCATCTTCCTCCAGGATCTGCCGGCCGGCGAAGTCGATGGTGATTTTCCTGGCGAGGCGGGAGGCATGCCGCAGCTCCCGCAGCTCCCGCTCCCTCCTTTGCAGAGCTTCCCGCTCCTGCTTCGACAGCCACTGGTTGGAGTCCGTGGCAAAGTAATCGGATTCATCGTCAATGACCTGGGTTCGACGCACGCTGTGAGAAACAACAAAGGCAACTTATCCCGCCAGGTCATTGATGCTGTTTCGGGAGCGTTTCCCAGCTCGTGTCTTACCTCGTCCTGTCAAATTCCAACAACTTGTCTTTGTGTTTCACAGCCATCTCCAGGCCTGCTCTAAGCCGCGCTTCTTGGCGAGGCAGTAAGTCTCTGCTTACGGCGTCCAAATTCCCCGAACTCTCAGCGCCTGAGACAGAAAACAAATCACAGCTCAACAGGCAGTTGTTTCAAACCCAGCCTTGGTGGGCCCAGTTGCAGAAATCCCTCCTATAACAAACACCACTCATGGAGATAAAAAAGGAACCTTGCACCAGTTCAGCACCTCTCCAAACCGGGTTTAGCCCCAATTTTGCCTCTAGTCCCTTTGACAAACTCCTTCCTCCAAAGACAAGGAAGAATTTAAATCCTACAATGACAACGTGGTGAGAGAGAAGGTCTTGCTCTTCAGTTCTCCTCCACCCCTCCCAACAATTTGGGCTGTTTAAATTCCACCCATCACCAGCTGCAGGCCCTGAGTCCCCTCCTGAAAGCCAAATTCTCTCCTGAGTGTTGTCACCTCCACAAGACTCTTGGTCACACTAAATGACCAACGGTCGCCAGTTCCAGAGCCTCTCGCAAGCGAAATCCTCCCCCGACACACCTCGGTGAGTTTTTCAAACCATTTGTTAGAGACGGAGAAATCGATTCCCAGCAACCACCTCTTCTTCATCACCATTTCTGGCCAGGAGCCAAAACCCAACCAAAGGGAGGGGGAAAAAAAAACAAGCGTGTTCACATCAAAGCCACAACAGAACAAACTGATGGATTTTGCAGAAGATATCACACAGGTTAATGCCTTTATTTTGAGGAAACACAAAGCCTGTATTTCCCTGTCGCCGTTGATCCAGTTTTTCACTCCCAAGACAAATAATTACCCACATTTCAGCTTTTGCCTGCACAGATAAGGCTGATAAAACGGGGAAGAAAAGGGGATCCTGAAGTACAGTGGGATCTGTAAGGGAAGATTATAAACAGACCAACTCCACAATCAGCTGTTGCTCTCAAGGACTTACAGGACCTCCCGCCATCTCAGCAGCTCTAAAGAGAAGTTGACATCAAGACCCAGAGTAAATATTTTCCCAGTTCTTCAGCAAAGTGTGTTTTTCAACCAAGAACACTGTGACCTTGGCTGTGTTTCAGCTAAACTCAGACAAACAGGTCTTCGCTGGGAGACTGGGTATTATTTCCTCTTGCTTTCCTTGGCTCTGCTCCTATTTTTAGCTCCCAAGATAAGTGTTAAACAAGAGGAGCCATTAGAAAATATTCCCCAGCACCTCTCTAGACCCAGCGAATCAGCCGGCAACACCTCATCGTTCCATGGGAGCCTTATCCTCATTTTCAAAGACTGCTACGGCGATCCAGTTCCTGTGACTGAAGGAGGAATGCCTAACGAGCAGCCCTGGGGCCTCTGGGTAAGGAAAGGACATTACCCGCTGCCGTTTGACACGCACAGTTTTCACCTCTGTGGAAGCCCAGAAACGCTGGCAAGCGCTCACAGAGGGGACACAACGTCCTTCGATCACCCACCACAGCCAGGGTGCAGCGACCAGGGCGGGAAAGTCTGAAGCAAATAAAGTTCACAACTGCCCTGCCAATTTACATCCCAGAGAAACATTCAGGTGTCTGCTCTCAAGAGGGAATTACCGTTAGACTTTGCCAGCAACTCTTCATAATTTGGATGAATCACAGAAGCATTTTGGTTGGAAAAGACCTTTAAGACCGAGTCCAACTGTTCCCCCAGACCTGGCACTACCCCGTGTTCCTGAGAACCTCATCTCTGTCTGTTCAACCCCTCCAGGGATGGTGACTCCACACTGCCCTGGGCAGCCTGTTCCAATGCCCGACAGCCCTTTGGGGAAGAAATTGTTCCCAAGATCCAACCTCAACCTCCCCTGGCTCAACTTGAGGCCGTTTCCTCTGCTCCTGGCTCTTGTTCCTTGGGAGCAGAGACCAACCTCCTCCACACTACAACGTCCTTCACCAGCTTCATTGCTTTTCTCTGAATGGATCTGGACAATTCACGCTCCAGGACATGCACAATCTCATCCCTACATGGTTTCAAGGCGAGCGCAGCACAGGCCTCCTGCTGTTGCACTACTGATTGGATTCATTACATTACAGGTACATAATTGCTACTGACCCGCCATGAGCTTCTTCAGTAACTTCTGGCTCTTGTTCGAGTCCCGTTGGAGAATGTCCTGCTCTTCTTTAGTGCACACCTAAGGAAGAAAATGAGGACTTAGGAAGAATCTCGCATGCTTGAGCAGCTTCAGGGCAACAGCTCAAGGTAAACTGTTTAAAATGGCCAGGACAGTCCACGTCTCCTCTCCTTCGGTGTTATTTATGCAGGGAGAATCTTGAAAGCTCATTCTTTATTCATGAGAACTGTACAGTTTGGTGTTTCTTGGTGCTGTGGGTGAGCACATTGCTACATGACCTCAAACTGCACTCAGAACCTCCCCAAGCAGCTGAACAAAGCTTAGCGCAGTGATCCTCTCTCAGTTGGCCGCTTCAAGTTAAACAAACCTTTAAAAACAGCAACGGATCTGATTTTAAACATTTTCTTCATCCAACCAATCTTTTCCTCTGCCTTTGCTACAGGAATCTTGATCTCGAGAGGCTAATTCAGCCCCAAAGCGCGAAGCAAACCATGTCACACTCCAGCGCGGCAAATCAAAACTGCCTTGTTACTCACCAGAGAACCACAGAACAAGCAGGGCCCAGAGCCCTCCTGCTCGCAGACAATGCGCCCGCAAACCAGGCAGTTATTGACGAGCTTGTGCTTCTGGCCCAGGCACTCGCAGGTGTGACGCCCGGGAATCAGCACGGCCAGCTTGTCCTGCCCCTCCTTGGTGTACAGGCTGACAAATTTGGGCTTCTTCTTCGAGGAATTGCTGCTGCTGCCTGCGCTGCTGCTCTCCTGCGCCTGAGAAGCAAAAAATTAAACAAACCAACTGTACTCACACTGCAATCCCAGCAGCAAAGGGAAAGCACCAACCCTTGAGCAGGCTGGGAGACTCAGACCAGCGTTATTCCGCCTAACTGGAGTGAGACTTGGCCCAGACCCCTGATTAAACGGAAAGACAAGCTTAGGCCTGCCAGAAAACCTCCGAGGAATCTAAACAAAGCAAGGACATAAGGATGTTGCTGATCCATTTGATGTTTGCTGCCTCTGAAAGCTAAAACCGCTTGGCAGGCGTGCTGTCCGTCCTCCGGACCCAGTTCTCAACCCGCAGGTATTTAACAGCTTCCAACAGCAGCTCAGCGACGTCCCAATTGATTTTCAAGGGCTGCTGAGGTTTGAGCAAGCCCCTGTTTGTAACTCTGAAGTCCTGTGTGCACCTGTCCCCAGGAACAGCTGGTGGCAGCAGGACCCCTTGGTTCACAGCCAGCTCAGTTTTTGTTTTCCATACACTGCGTGTTCCAATATTTAGCTGTGATGTAAATTCTTCACATTTAATGACTTGGCATTGGTGAATCTGAGATTCACCTCCCTGAGTTTCAATCAGAGGCTGCGCTAGGTCAGGCTTTGGGGCAGAGATTAAGCTTCAGGTCAGGCTCAAGTAGAGAAACTCTGATCAGAAACAAAGCAAAATTAATTTAGATGATGGCTGGATTAATAATCTAACAGTGGAACTCTGAGTTTTCTCCCTCAGACCTTACACCTTGATCAAAGAAACAAAGGGTTCCTCCTCCCACTTGACGTCTCCAGCAGGTACCGTCTGAGAAGTGAATTGTTGAGAAGTTAATTGCAGGAATTAATTACAGCACAAAGCGCCTGCTTTTATCTTTTTCTCTGCATCAGGACACCTCTTGCCTTGACTCTTTTTCCCTACTCTGCTCTGCTCTCAACAGTGTTTCCAGTCCCCCCCAGTTCTGCCCAACTGGTTTTACTGCCACTGCCAGACCCAAACGCTATTGTTAGGAAAAAAATAAACACATAAAGCAAACTTTGGCACAGCTTGCTCGATTCTCTTTTTAATTAGCTCAGAAGATAAGCACAAGGAAATGGAACACCGCTGTCCATTTTTAACCCCCAGCTCAAAACCTATGTTTTTTTTAACCTTTTAAACAAACACTTTCACAAACATTTTAAGCAGTTGCACCTTCCTTGCTACAAAATCCTCAGTGGAAAAATGTAACTTTAGATTCCAGCATTTATTCCCACTGACTGTGGGAAACAGTTCTGCTGGCTAGAGAGTAAATCTGCTGCAAAAACCAGCACATAGAAAAGCACCTGCCCTACAGCCGTGTGCTCCTTGAAAATAGCAGTGTTTCCTGGGGTTTAGCATTTCTATGCTCATATTTCACAGTTTCTTTCATTGCAGCTCAGACTGTTTAGGAACACTGCAAACTAATTTCCCCACAAAACTGAACAGCTCAATCTTAACACTCAAGTGGAGCTGAACAGGGGAGGGCAAAGGCCAAACCAGAGCTGCTGTTCTGGGAAACAAGCGCTCGCTACAGCGCTCACATTCCTTGGTCTAGCACCCAAGGATTCCCCTCGGAAGCAGGCTGAAATATTTCATTTACCAATTAAAGCTTTCTTCAGCAGGACTGGGAAGTTTTAAATACAGCAAGAAGGAATGTTCTACCCACTTGGTGGCTTCCTTAATCCCTCAACCTTCACAGCTCTGCTCTAAAGAAATACCTTCGGTCACTAATTACAGCACCTATTTCCACTGTCCGCTTGCTCATCCAAGCTTCTTGCGGGGGGAGTAAAATCCATTTTGACACAGTCGCTACCTGATGACTATTTTACGTATATCTCACAGATGTGGTGTCGTATACAAGACTGTTGTATTTTTTTTTTTTGCAGAGGGAAACAAGCTTAGAATCTTAGAAGCCAAAGCTTAGAAACACAAACACACTTTCAAGCGCATAACCTTCTCCGTCAAGACTCCGATTAATGAAAGATTTGTATTTCTGAAAGCTCATTTCCACTTTCCAATCACATCTTTGGCTGGAGCGTTTGATGTCGCCTTTCCTTGCCACCCAAATTCGAAGCGTGTCCCCAGCACCCAGCAACACGCAGCCCACCCTTGCATGCCTCACACACTCACCTTGGCCAGGTCCAGGGGGGTTTTTACTTCCTCGACATGTGCACTTGGCTCAGCATACGCAGGCATCTCCTGCTTGTTCCTTCCCTTGCGTTTACCCTTTTTTGCTTGGTCCCCAGCCCGAGGCGCTTCCGAAGGCTCTGGAAATGTGTGTAAGCACAAAGAAAGGCTGGGTAACTACCAGCAAGAGCAAGAATAATAGAATTATTTTGGTTGGAAAATAACTTTGAGATCATCGAGTCCAACCACAACCCACCCCTGGCACTGCCCCATGTCCCTGAGAACCTCATCTCCGTCTGCTCAACCCCTCCAGGGATGGTGACTCCACACTGCCCTGGGCAGCCTGTTCCAACGCCANCCATCACACTTGTGCTCCAGCCCCTTCCCCAGCTCCGTTCCCTTCTCTCAACTCACTCCAGCACCTCAAGGGCTTTCTTGGCATGAGGGGCCCAAAACTGACCCCAAGATTCGAGGTGCAGCCTCATGTCCCTGAACTCTTACTTGGTAAACGAAAATGGGCTTTGCACTGTCACAAAGAACAGAAATAGGATGAGTTGTGGGCATTCGTGGCACATAATTGTTTATAAACACAATAATTGAGACAAGCTTGTTTGAGACTTTAGCTCCTTCCTCCCTGTCACACTCACCATCCTTTTTTCGGAACGTGGGCACAGGCTCGGACGGCAGCTGGGACAATTTCCGCCACCTGGCCAGAAGTTCTTCTACAAACTGACTCTTCTTCCCGTCAGTCCCCTGAATGAGGTCAATGACGTACTCCCGGATCTCGTCTTCATTTGTTATTGACAAGATGTACCTGCAAGAGGGCGGGACAGAGAAAAAGGGGTAAGGTGTCTTTTGTTCTGAGAAAACCAACAGCCTAATCACATATGTATGGAATTTCTCTCTCCAGATCAGGTTTCTGTAGAGACCACGGGAAGAAATGGGTTTATGTGGGGTAAGAAATGGACCCCTCATCATCAGAAGGACAATGAGGTACTGGAGAGAGGGCAGAGGAGGTGAGGAAGCTGATGAGGAGCTGGAGCACAAGTGTGATGGGAGCGGCTGAGGGACCTGGGGGGTTCAGCTGGAGAACAGGAGCTGAGAGGAGACCTTCTGATCTCTGAACTGCCTGAAAGGAGCTTGGAGCCAGGGGGGTCGGGTTCTGCTCCCAAGGAACAAGCGCCAGGAGCAGAGGAAACGGCCTCAAGTTGAACCAGGGGAGGTTGAGGTTGGATATTAGGAAAAAATTATTCCTGGAAAAGGCTGTTGAGCATTGCAACAGGCTGCCCAGGGCAGTGGTGGAGTCACTATCCCTGGAGGGGTCTAAAAGGCGTTTAGACGAGGTTCTCAGGGACATGGTTTAGTGCTCAAGTTGGGTTATGGTTGGACTCGATGCTCCTGAGGGTCTCTTCCAACTGAAAGGATTCTGTGATTCTGCGAGTCAAATTCCCAGACAAGCGCTTTGGGGAAGCCCTGTGAAATTGTCAGACAGGCACTTCGGAAAATCCTCTGTGTGTGCTTCAGTGAAAAGATAATGAGATACATTATCTTTCTCCCCGTTCCAGCGAAGAGTGACGCCCCTCAACACTCCTGCCAAATGCTAAAAAATACTCCATGAGACTCCAATTCTCACCGTGTCACACTAAATAATAATAATAATAATAAACATAACCCAGAAAGCTTTTGTCTGAACACAAGCAGACAACAGTGTGCCCTTAGAATCACAGAATAGAAGTGTTTCAGTTGGAAGAGACTCTCAGGAGCATCGAGTCCAACCACAACCTGACTCCCGTGTAAGTCATGTCCCTGAGAACCTCGTTTAAACGCCTTTTAAACCCCTCCATGGATGGTGACTCCACCACTGCCCTGGGCAGCCTGTTCCAATGCCCGAGAGCCCTTTAGGGAAGAAATTGTTCCCCAGATTCAACCTTCCCTGGCGCAACTTGAGGCCGTTTCCTTTTAAACCCCCTCCCCACCCACCCACCCACAATGACGCTGTCCCGCCACGGGGCACCCTCCCCAGGCACAACCCAGTGCAAAGATCCCCCGAGAACAGCTCGAAAACAGCGTTTCCCTCCGTGCGGCCCCACGGGCTCGGGAGGACCCCGAGGCCGCGCAAGGAGCCACCGCGGCCGGGCCCAGGGGAAGAGGGACCTGCGAGTCCCCGGCCCCGCTCACCTCACTACGTCCTCGCCCACGTCCAGCCCGAGGTCTCCGCGCAGGTGCTGGACGCACCAGGCGAGCAGCGCGCCGGGCGCCGCCATGGGCCGCGCGGGGGAGCGGAAAGCGCCGCGCACCGCGCACCGCACCGGAAACGGCCCCCCCCCCGGGCAACGCGGCCGCGGAAACTCCGTTCCGGGGTGTGCACGAGGGACCTGCCCGGCGGGAATGGAGCGGTTCGGGTTGAAGGGACCGCATCCAGCACAACCCCTGCCAGGAGCAGGGACACCCTCACAAGATCAGGGCGCTGAATGTCATAAGAGAATCGCAAATAAAATAAAAATGGAGCAGGAGATGAGTTCAAGGACGTTCCTCCTGCAAATTAGCACTGAAATACAGTGATTCTTTGCGGGTTGGGAAAAAAAGCGTTTGGCAGGGTGGTGAGGAACCTCCCGACCTGGGGATGCACACACAGCACATATTTTCCACCTAAGAAGGTACATAAAGCATGTTTTGCCTCAGCCCCTCCCTCCCAGCGCAAACCAGAGCGTTGTGACCCGCTCCTGCGGCCCTGCCAAAAAGTGACACCGAGGACGAGTCTTCAGGAGCCTCCTCAAGGTGAGACCTTTGAAGTCTCACTTGGACTCAAGATGAGACAGCTACAAAGTCTGTGGTCTCCGCTTCATTAAAATCTGATGGTAGAGGTTCTTCAGTTTCATTCGGTCACTGAAACTTGTTCTTTGAAGATCTAGGAAACATAAACAAGCTGTAGAAACCCTGACAAAGGGAACAGTTACAAGGTATCTCAGGACAGCCAGACTGGCCAGAATGGAATTGCCACAGGACTTGGGATTTAGAGGCTTGTACCAAACTTGAGAAGAGTCGAATTCTTTCATGACACTTGCCAGAACTGGCTCTGCCGATGGAACAATATTATCAGCTGCATTTTAGAGGATACCCCTCCTTGCGGTGAGGAAGACGACAGATATTGCCTTCAAGTTAGTTTTTTCTGTAGCGTGCTCTGCCTTAACATGAAGGAATAAAAAAGACGGAATCTGAATCCGGCCTCTGACTGATAACTCACTGAAATACAGTGGGTTGGAAAAAAGGAGCAGCTCTATGGAAAACAGAGTTTTCTCAGCATCATCACGAACTGCACAAACCACCAGCTTTATCAACAGGCATTAAAACACGTACGTGGGACAGCACCTGCTCAGGATATTTAACACATGACGTGGCCTCCCCTAATGTACCGTGTGTGATACGGGCAGCTCAGCTTGGAACAGTTACAGAAAGGCAACAGCTCCAGAAAAAACAGCGGATTCAGGACTGCAAAGAAACCTTCAATTCTTCGTAAACAGCTGCTAGTTTCCCAGCCTAAAGGAATGTCATCATATAATCAAGAGGAAAAAAAAAATAAAAGGAGCGGGATAGCAGGAGCAGACAGGAAAACAGTTTTCCTACTTCACCAATTCCCGCATTAAACGCCAGGAGCAGCAAATCCAAGTTAGTCGGTTGTCTCCCACACAGCAGCAGCTCTCAGGCTGGAATCGCTGTCAGCTCTTCACTCATTATCCGATGGGATTTGCTCCCAGACCAGCAAAGCCAAAGAGGAGATTCAGAGCGGTCAGAGACACCTCTCCGGTTCTAAATAGATCTTACGGGAGGAACAACGTCTGAGGAGCCAGGAGGAGACGGTGGGAATCTCACACTGATTGTGTTTGGCTGGTTTTCCAACTTCTAGAAAGGAGTGGCCTTATAAAAGGTGGGGAGTGTCTGATGGGCCACAAATCAAATGGGTATTTAAGAAAGGAGTTCAAATATCTCCTTCCTCTGTTAAAAAAAACGTCCCGGGTCTAGAAGGATTTAATAAGGAATATAGGGATGAAGCAGGCGCAAGTCTGAGGTTTTACCTCTCTGTAGAGTCACAGGATGGTTTGTGTTGAAGGGCCCTTCCCAGCTCCCCCAGTGCCACCCCTGCCATGGGCAGGGACATCTTCACCAGATCAGGTCGCTCAGAGCCCTGTCATGTGTTTATATTTGTGAAAATTTTCCAACAAATTGTCAAGTTTAAACACCTTCAAAGCAGCCTTTAAACAGTGGCCACACTCAAAACAATAATGCAAAGCAACCAATTGATTAAAATTACTGGGAAAGTTTTTAATATTCTAAAACGTTAAAATTACATTGAGAAGGCTTATGCTATGGGGGTGAGGAATCATAGAATCATGGAAATCTTTCCTTAAAAACTGACTTACCCTCAAAGAGTCCATCAATTATGTCAAAACTAGCACAGAGATCACATAATGAAAATTTGTAAAACTTGGTCCATCCCTGAGGAATATAACTTCTTCAAAAGACAAAATGCACCAGTCTCATAGGCATCCAAGGAGAGGAGGGAATATGTAGGCTCAGGGTGTTGAAATGTGCTCTGTAAGAACCAAACAAAAACACATCACAGAGTAATGTTGTGTTATTCTTGCTCACATTTCACATAGAAATAGAAGGGAATGGGGAATTACACCATCATTAAAGATGGTTTCCAGAGGTCCCTTCCAAGCCTGACCACTCTGATTAAAAAAAAAAAAAAAACCCAAACAATAAAAGACTGATTAAGCAAAACACATTAGGATGAACATTAAAAGAGAAGCTGTAGAAGGGGATAGAATGTTTTTGGGACCAACATCGCTGAGACGCTGGACACGTTGGAGGACAACAGGATCTATTAGAAAAAGGGTATCGGGCGTGAGGTTCAAGAAAAGCTGCCACAGTACAGCACAGCGAGACCCTCCCACCACGTTCGCATGGAGCAGCCACCACAAAAGGCCCCCCACATTGGGACAGCCTGGCTTAATTCACCAAAACGTGATCTTTCGCTGAAATCAGGTAGCAGGCTGAGGGGAACTGGATGAGGGGAACAGGATGAGGGGAACTGGGAGGAGTGGCTGACACTGGCAGGCTGTGCTGCCATCCAGAGACCTGGACAGGCTGGAGTGCTGGGCAGAGAAAAA
Organism: Pampusana beccarii; assembly: GCA_013399365.1. NCBI lineage: Eukaryota > Metazoa > Chordata > Aves > Columbiformes > Columbidae > Pampusana > Pampusana beccarii. The sequence continues at coordinate 201,399 of VWYH01007178.1, read as the reverse complement.
TTTAATTAAATATAACAAGGGCAAGTGTAGAGTCTTGCATCTGGGCAGGAACAACCCCAGGTTCAAGTATAAGTTGGGGAACGACCTGTTGGAGAGCAGTGTAGGGAAAAGGGACCTGGGGGTCCTGGGGACAGCAGGAGGACCATGAGCCAGCACTGGGCCCTTGTGGCCAGGAAGGCCAAGGGGACCTGGGGTGGATCAGAAGGGGGGTGGTCAGTAGGTCAGAG
>VWYH01007178.1:100104-192454 GCA_013399365.1 Pampusana beccarii | reverse complement strand
GGGGGGATTGGACTGGATGAGCTTTCGAGGTCCCTTCCAGCCCCTGACATTCTGTGATTCTGTGACCCCTCTGCACACGTATTTGTTCTAATCCGACCCCTGACCTCAGTGGGACAGCTGGAGGGTCACTCTGGGACGCCGTGTGGTGTCACAGGTAATTCCTCTGTGCCACCGTCCTTCACGTGCGGACCGGTTTGGTGGCTCATGGGTCACGGTGACAAACTAACACCCTGCATCTCTTCATGCTTGGATTAAAGAGGTTTTAGTACTATTTCTTGCAAAGTCGGAAGTCTGTCGCCTTGCCTTGTTCCTGTCCGTCTATGTTACTCTTCCGTAGGAGTTTTTATGCTGTTCCAATTCTCTCTTTGACAACAATTCCACTTTCTACGTCAAAATTGGTGACGGAAAATATTCTGGTGGGATTGCTCAGGCCTGCGGTGGGTTTGCTACCCGGGTGAGGCAAACACAGCCACTTGCTGCCTTCCTCACACCAAGATTGCCCCTTTTTTGTGGTTTTCAACTGATTTCCAGCTCTTCCGAAGTGATCAGCTGCTGCGTATTTTCAGGTTACCAGATGAAATCCTGGATAATGCCTTAAAAAGTGCTCCCAGATGAGCCCAGGAATCCATCTGACCCAGCGTCCTGCTCACCAATAACCAGCAGCAGCTGCCTGGGGAGGGGAGCACACAAATACAGCAGCTCTGATCGGTGGAAATGCTGCTTTATTTTCCTATCTGCAGCAGTTTATGGCCTCTCTCAGCTGGGTGTAGCAATATTTGAATTTATTAACCTTCACGCTTCTCTTCGGCGGGTTTGTCCGCTCACTTTGAACTGGCGTGATATTCGCTGCCTTGCACAGAGTCGTGAAGCTGGAGATACGTGTGTCACTCATTATGTCACCTACAGACAAGGAAGAAACAGCAAATGAGAATGAGGGTGTCCAGAAAAACAAGCAAGAAACAAATTTGGAAGAAATTCCAGGCTCTGCTGTAGCCCTGGTGCCGTATTGCTCGACATTGCCTTGAGTTTGGTCTCATCTTTTTTAAATCGGGGTGGTTGTTCCTGATGCGCTTTGTTTTGCATTGTATCACCCGCTCCCACCGTGAGATTTGACTGCAGCTCCTTAGAGTCATCGCTCTTATTTACTGCTCGCCTTAAATTATTCAGAGGAGCAAATGTTGTCATCTTAGTATTGCTTCCTCTTGCACCGCTGAAGTGAGCTGAGCAGAATTTTTTGGCAGGTCCCCCCGCTACAAAACTGACCAGTGACGCTTTTCTTCCCCCTTCTTTATTTTTTTAACTAGTTAGTTATGTATGTGAAGGACTTTTCCTTTTATCCTCTACAGGCTGCCCAGGGCAGTGGTGGAGTCACCATCCCTGGAGGGTTGAACAGACGGAGGAGAGGTTCTCAGGGACATGGGGCAGTGCCAAGGGTGGGTTATGGTTGGACTCGATGATCTTGAGGGTCTTTTCCAAACAAAATGATTCTATGAGTGTTGTTCTCCAAAGAGCTTTGAAGGATCTTGTTCTGTAGAACGCTTGGTTTTTTGTTTTTCCAATGAAGTATATTAGCTGCCGTTTCCTTCTTCATGCGCTTTGCCTCCTGCAAAAGCAAAAAAGAAAGACTGCTCCCGAGACATGACTTCATTTTACAAAATACAATTAGCGCCTCGTCCGTTTCGTCCATTCCTCAGGACGGTGCGGCCGCCTGGTTTGTGGTTGCTCAGATGCCTCCAAATCACTCTGTGGGAGCTGGTGCCTGCGTCTTCCAGGTGCCCTGGTGAGAATTAACCAAGAAACTCGGTGAGGAGCTTCCCCGTCCTCCTCCTCGGTTGTTGCTGTCACCTCATCCTCTGCGCTGTCCTTTGTCACTTTATTTACTTGTCTGGCGTTACTGGGGTTGGGCAGGGAGGGCAGAGGTGGCCAAGCTCAGCACATTGGGCGTAAAAACACAATTTTAACTTCTGAGAGGCGTTGTTTAACCCAGTAATACATCATGGGACTACTAATGTGTATTTAGTTCCCTTCCTGGATGTTCAGCCTCGCTGTGCAGCTGGATTGGCTTCTATTGCTTCCTCGGGTCACGCGGTGAGGCCTCACACCGATGTCAGCTGGAATTGCCGCTTTTCTCCTCCGTTGCCGGTGAGGAGACGCTTTACGTTATCGAAGAACTTAGTCTTGATGTTCTATATCGACCCGATACTCGCACAGTTCACGCAGAGACATTTGAAGTCTCTATTTAACGCCATGCTTCCTGTACGTCCAACCCCCTGGTGACAGCTGTTCCTGGGTGCCTGAGACTGTATCCTGGTTTCAACTTGGAATTGTGATTTACAGGGTATTTTTTGCTGACGCAGTCAACTTAGATTGCTCGGGTGGTGAAGAAAGCTCAGATGCTCAAGTCTCAAAGCTCAGTCCCTCCTCAGAGAAGGAGGTCCCATTGATTTGTCTGCCTTCCACTGTGTTTTGAATGAACTCGATACATCCATGTCATCACTATAGAACAGGTGTTTGAGTTTCTCCATCTTCTAGACTTCCAGCATTTGTGTAGGAATGCACTTGTGCCTTGGTTTTCTCTTTCCATCTTATTTTATTTGTACTGCATTGATTTTTCTAGCTTCTGGGTGATTTTTTTTTTTAACGTGGCTAATTCTAGTCCCATTTGTAAGGATTTTTGAGGAGATGAAGTTCGTCTGAATCACCTTCTTTCCCCCAAAAGCTGCATCACCCTCTGATATGTGGCTTTGGACAGGGCTCTGAGCGACCTGATCTGGTGAAGATGTCCCTGCCCATGGCAGGGGTGGCACTGGGGGAGCTGGGAAGGGCCCTTCAACACAAACCATCCTGTGACTCTACAGAGAGGTAAAACCTCAGACTTGCGCCTGCTTCATCCCTATATTCCTTATTAAATCCTTCTAGACCCGGGACTTTTTTTTTAACAGAGGAAGGAGATATTTGAACTCCTTTCTTAAATACCCATTTGATTTGTGGTCCATCAGACACTCCCCACCTTTTATAAGGCCACTCCTTTCTAGAAGTTGGAAAACCAGCCAAACACAATCAGTGTGAGATTCCCACCGTCTCCTCCTGGCTCCTCAGACGTTGTTCCTCCCGTAAGATCTATTTAGAACCGGAGAGGTGTCTCTGACCGCTCTGAATCTCCTCTTTGGCTTTGCTGGTCTGGGAGCAAATCCCATCGGATAATGAGTGAAGAGCTGACAGCGATTCCAGCCTGAGAGCTGCTGCTGTGTGGGAGACAACCGACTAACTTGGATTTGCTGCTCCTGGCGTTTAATGCGGGAATTGGTGAAGTAGGAAAACTGTTTTCCTGTCTGCTCCTGCTATCCCGCTCCTTTTATTTTTTTTTTCCTCTTGATTATATGATGACATTCCTTTAGGCTGGGAAACTAGCAGCTGTTTACGAAGAATTGAAGGTTTCTTTGCAGTCCTGAATCCGCTGTTTTTTCTGGAGCTGTTGCCTTTCTGTAACTCTTCCAAGCTGAGCTGCCCGTATCACACACGGTACATTAGGGGAGGCCACGTCATGTATTAAATATCCTGAGCAGGTGCTGTCCCACGTACGTGTTTTAATGTCTGTTGATAAAGCTGGTGGTTTGTGCAGTTCGTGATGATGCTGAGAAAACTCTGCTTTCCATAGAGCTGCTCCTTTTTTCCAACCCGCTGTATTTCAGTGCTAAAGCACGGTTAATTAATTTATAGAAAAAACCTACTTGAACTCTGGGAAGCAAACCAGTCTGAAGTCCATGTTTCTTGAAGGTGTTTATTTTACGTTGCAAAATACGACCACGTCCATCGTAGCGATTTGCTGTGGAGCTCGGTTTATAATTTAGTTCACTTCTGTGGCTGAAATCTGCCTGTTTATTTTTTTCTTGAATGCTTCTCTTTGTTGCACCTGTAATTAGGGCATCTTGTTTGTGGAAACAACAAACTGAACTTGGTGTTTCTTTGGATTCTGAGTTATAAGTCAGAGGACAGATTCAGATTCTGTCCTTTTTGTCCCTTCATATCAACACAGAGCACGCTACAGGAAAAACTAACTTGAAGGCAATCTGTGTAGTATTCCTCATGGCAAGGAAGGGTATATGAATTATTACCATTCTTGGATAAAATTATTTAGGTTTCTGAAGAGCAGCAGTTTCAAGTGTCTCAGACTTACTGGGTCTTGATGCTTCCGTGACTCCAAATTCCGTGTAGATCTGACTTCTGCTTCTTTAGGTCTGTTAAAGCAAATGAGAGGAAATCCTCTAAAATGCAGCTGATAATATTGTTCCATCTGCAGAGCCAGTTCTGGCAAGTGTCATGAAAGAATTCGACTCTTCTCAAGTTTGGTACAAGCTGCTAAATCCCAAGTCCTGTGGCAATTCCATTCTGGCCAGTCTGGCTGTCCTGAGGTACCTCGTAACTGTTCCCTTTGTCAGGGTTTCTACAGCTTGTTTTCATTTCCTAGATCTTCAAAGAACAAGTTTCAGTGACCAAATGAAACTGAAGAACCTTTACCATCAGATTTTAATGAAGTGCAGACCACAGACTTTGTAGCTGTCTCATCTTGAGTCCAAGTGAGACTTCAAAGGTCTCACCTTGAGGAGGCTCCTGAAGACTCGTCCTCGGTGTCACTTTTTGGCAGGGCCGCAGGAGTGGGTCACAACGCTCTGGTTTGCACTGGGAGGGAGAGGCTGAGGCAAAATACGCTTTATGTACCTTCTTAGGTGGAAAATATGTGCTGTGTGTGCATCCCCAGGTCGGGAGGTTCTTCCCCACCCTGCCAAACGCTCGCTTGGTGGTTGCCATCCCATTTTGCGAGCCACGGGCTCCTGGCTTAGTATCGGTGCCAGGTTGGATGGTTTGGAGGCCCTCGGGTTCTCTGGAAGTTCATCCTGCAGCCACCTCGGCAGCTGGGATCGCTTCCCAGCTGTGCTCTGCTTGGAAAGGTTTGACAGGTCTCTAAATCTCTACACAGTGTTGTCAGTGCCAAGGCTTCCATTTCCCTGGTGATAGGCGCAACCCCAGCCGTGGTAAGTCAGAGTTTGGCCGTGCTCCGTGGCTGGGGAATGAACACCTCTGCTGAAATGGAGGTTATTCTGCAGTATTAGGCTCCGGACCAACACACAGTCCTTTGTTTTTGTCTGGATCTACTGGACACAACGCTGGTACTCAGTGGTTTTTAGCATTTCTAAATGGTGTTCGTTATTGCGTGGACCAGAGCGCCTGCTCTTGTCAAGATCTGGAGTGTGCGTTTTGGACCCACTCGTTCTATTCTTTCTGGTCTCTGCAGAAAACCGAACGCTTTGGCATTAAGGGATCGAAGGGAAGGTTTGGGGTGACTTCTTGTCTCCTGTGGTGACATTTTGGGGTTTTGGCTGGGGGACCCGAGGTTCTCGGTGTCCTCGTGGCTCAGGATGGAAGAGCAGCCATGTCCGGGATGACCCTCAGGTGTTCAGATGACCTTCTGCAGTTCCGACTGTTGGCAGAGCCTTGAGGGATGAGGAGTGACTGACAAGTGTGTGGTTGGACCACAAAAACTCAACGTCTAGTGCAAGAAACCTTGTGCTCGTTTGGACTCGGTGGAGCCATCGTGGTAATCTTAGTTTTGTTCCTGTGATTTTTTGCTAATCCTCCTTTTGGTTTCTTGCACCAAAATAGGTTCTTTGGTCTCTGAAGGCCTGCGGGGCTGAGGCAAATAGTGTAGATATTCCCCAGCAGTGTCTTGAAACCAAATTCTTTAATTTTCTGGTTTTTTTTCTGGGTAGATTCTGTTGAATGCTTGCAGAGATCCCAGACATTGAACCCCATTTGAGTTCTGAGGTCTGTCTGTAGGTCTGTGGCTGATACTGATCCTAAGACCCACCAAAATGAAGCATCTGAGTCATCGCCGTCTTTTGGGCTTGGAAAATTATTAAATGTTCGCCAAAGCTGTTGGCTGTGCCACCTTTTGGTAAACTGGGGCTTGTCTTCATAGACTGCTCAATGGGTGTCTGCTAACATTTACAAAAGCTTAAAAAAATCCCTGTGATCTTGTGGAACTGCTCTTCTATAGTGTGTTCTAACTGTAGTGAGGCGGGTTTGAGTAGGAAACACACTCGCTGAGGAGGTGTCTAAAACACGCTTGTGCTGAAACCCCATCTGTTAAATCTTCCCGAGCTCCCGTCTTCCCAACGCTGACATTGAACGTAGTAATAGTTTACACGAGCCGTAAAACAGCGTTGCAGCCTCCTGATGCTGGTTTTGTGCCATATCCCAAAAAGTCTCCTTTTGGAATTGAGATTGGGTGCCCTGTTAATCACTTTGAGATCATTTGCAATTGAATGGAGTCAAGTCTTGCCGGGGGTTCACCCTTGGACCGGTGCTCAACACCAGCAGCTCAGCCTCCTGTAACCAAAGACTCACTGGAGGCACAGGCAGCTAAATTTGGTCTTCTAGCAAGCCAAGTATGACCTTGTGTTCCAACAGCTTTTGCTGCTTGTGTCTGTATCAAAACATAAAGGCGGATTTTCTTTAAGGCGCAATGACGCCAAAAAGCTTTTTGTGTTGGATCATGGGCTGCGATGGATCGTGGCGGTGATTGACTCCGCATCGGGATGCAGTTCAGAAGGTCTACCGGCGATCTACCGGTTCAAAGCGATCCTCACCGCTGGGTGGTAAGGATTCAAAAATGACAGATGCCACTTGGCACGTAAAACAAATTATTTGGTAATGATCATTTCTAATCGGCAGCTGCGCTGAAGATTAGGGCTTGAAAGCTGAAGTTGAATCAAAGCGGCTTCGCACAGATGCGGTTTCCGAACTGCGAATGGTCGTGCTTGTCTTTGAGGTGAGGCTAAGTTTATCTGTATGAAATAGCACTTTACTCCAGCTTTTGGGAGAAGCTTTTGGCGTGTGTGAGACGGTGCACAGAGGTGGCCGGTTCTGGCAAGCACTTTGTTGCGTGGGTTTGCCTCCTTCTGTGAAGCGAGACTTCTCCTCCGTGTTTGACTTCAGCAGCTTTTCGGTAAAACTGCTTCTAATTAAATCCATAATTCATCCGAGGAGCGTAATGAAGATGCCTTCAGTGTGTAATCGGGCTTCTGGAGCTCTCCTGCCGTCCTCCAAAACCACCAAACTTGTCTGAAGTTGGTAGCGTGCTACCCGCTCAATGGGACAAGTTGTTGCTGGAAGTTGAACAGGATTTTCCAGTGTCTGCTGTGCAATGAATTGTGTGGTTTGGTTTGTTTTGGCTCATGAAAAAACCTCTTTTGCAGGCGAGTGGGCAAAACCCTTCTTGTTTGGCATGGGCACGGCTTGTGCATTGGGACCGTCAGGATTTATTTCCTTGGTTATTGTTGGTGCGCCGGCCCCTTGCTTGCTACAGGTAGTACTCGTCGTTTTATTTTTTGGAGGGCTGAAATATTGATCTGATTAAGAAGTAGGGTTGTTGAGGAGTACACTGAGTGAATTTTAACACGTGAAAAATCTACGGGGTTGTGCTTTTCTGGTCGTTGCATCTTCAGCAGAGCTGGAAAATGGCAAGAGGAGGGCTGTGGAGTTGAAGGCAGCTGAGCAGCTTGGCTTGGGGACCCTAAAATGTCTGAGACTCTAAGGATTCAGAAGATTTATTGAAAAAGTAGGCAAGAAACTTGTGTATCTTGTTGTAGGAGTTTGTGGAGGTAATACCACCATCTGTAACGCAGCGGCTGTGAATGCTGGAGCAGAACCTTCCTGCTCCCTGGAGCATCCGCGATCGTCGTGGATGGAGATGAACACCAGGAGGACATTTCTCTTTTCAATTATTCAAATTTTATGAACATCTGCCTTTCCAGAATATTGGGGCAGGATGGGGTAGGGATATTTCTGAAGATCTCTGGAAGATGACTTACAGATACTTACAGGAGGGGAAATCTCAAGCTGTTTCTCAGCATGTTGTAGGTAGAGGTTCAGAGATTCACCATACGGCACACACTGGTTTACGCATAAAAGCGTTTCAAGGTGGGATAGGTAGAAATTGAAACTAGACAAAAAAATTAGAAATAAAGGATGAAGAGAATAATTGAGTATGAAGTCCTCGGTCCCTTTAAAAGGGGAAAATTCTTGAAATTCTGCCTTTTTTTCCTGCAGAAGGTGGGAGGAGGTTTTGATAATGCTTCTGTTCAGCTTCCCTGGTGTGGGATGGGGACCGGGAGCAGCCGGGCGTTCCTGGCAGGCAGGACGAGTGAAGCGTGCACACATTAATGTCCTGCTCTGGGTCACACTAATTACGTGACGTATATATAGTGATTATCACCGTGTTGTTTTGCTTCACGGCCGACCAGCTGCGGGTTGCTTTAGTTTTGTTTCTCTGCTTGCTGATCCACGCCTGCTGAATATCGAGTTTTAATCAGAAATTGGACTGCTAAACCAGTGCTTTTTAGCACGGTTGAGGAGCCGTTCGTGCAGTTTTGTACCGAAACGTGAAACTTGGTGTTGCGATACCTTGCTTGGTATTGAAACCTCCTGTTGTGGGGTGCTGGTGCTCGTCAAACCTGTTCCTGAGCTGCCTCGACTCTCTCGCCTGGCACAAAGCTCCCAGGTATTGTTGGGTTGGTTTTCTCCTGTTGTTATAATGAGTTGGACTTGGCCACGAATGGGTCTCATGAGGAGAAACTGACAAGAATTCCTGCTGGGGGCGGCTGTGGCTCTTCGTTTGCTCCATCTGGAGAACACACTTGGGTTTTCCTTCAAAGATCTTGCACATTCCAGACTGGAATCATCTTCCCAACTCCAGTTTAGGGTTCTCCAATTGGTTTGTCTCCCATTTAGGGTTCACACATGAAGGAGAAGAACCAGGAGGGACAACCAGAAGCTACAAAGAATCCAAAGTCTTTGAGAACTCTTGAGGAGCAGCAGAGGCCTTGAGGATGGAGATGAGTGGGGCTTTGCTTGGAAAGTGTTACCTTTTCTCTTTAGGGGGCCACTGGTGTCACCTGAGTACTAAACTATTCTAAAGAGCATTAAATTAGAAGCCTGTTAATGATTTGGTGAACTAATGTAAGCAGAGGAATGTCAAGCAAATCATTTTTGGTGGCCTAACAGAGCTTGGTTACCCTTTTCTTCAAAAGCATACAAAGAACTCAAGAGACTCATCTTCGGATGTAAATCGCAAGGATCTTGCAAGAAAACTCCTGAAACTAGTTTTTTTAAGTTGTTTTTAAGGGTTATTGCTGGGATCGAGCATGGAAGTGTGAACTTGACGGTGCCTAATGAGACAAATGCCATTTGGGATTACTTGGTTTTGACTCAACTTAGGAGAGGTTTCCTTCTCAGAGGGACCGGGAGTGGAAATGTTCCTTGTGCATCTGCTATAAGAATATAATCTGTGTGACTCATGTTTCCCATAGAGGCATCCTTGGAAAAGGAAAAAAAAAAAATCCAAAATATGAGCAAAGTTCACCGTGGTAATAGTGACACGCCGCGTGTGATCCAGGTGCTGCATTTCGGAGGTGGGCGAGCACATTGTAGAGGCACATGTGACGATTTCCATCGGAGGGTTCTCTAAAAACTCTTTTCATAACACAGCGAGAGTTCAAAAATCCCACTCCTCAATATTTATCATTACTCGGTGTTTAATGGAGGTGGCTGCTCTGCTTTGGGTCTCCCGACTCGTGGTACCCGGACGGTTACTCAGTGGCATTTCGTTGGGTGCCCTCTGCTCTTGGTTTGGGGGAATCTCGCTTTGCGGTAAGAAAAAAAGAGTAAAAAGCAGATGTTTTGCATTAAGACGTGTGCTTGTTTTTCCCAGAATCACATACTATCTTTATTCCAGGCTACTGTTTCTTGCACAGTATCTGTTGGGGTGGGGGGAATGGTTAAATCATCTAAAAGTTAAGAGCAAAATGCACCTTGGGTGGGATTTCCCAGTTGGTTTGGAGCTTTGGACGCTGCGTCCAACAGGTCAGGGTTTTGGGAGCAGGGACTGGCACCGAAAGGATAAAATAGAATAATTTTTCCCTGAGGGTCCCCGGTGGAGCTGTAACATCTCTGTGCTCGGGTTGAGATGTCGCTGGATCGCGTGATATCAAACGATTGCTCGCTGCTGCAAACTGTGGTCCCGTTCCCTGTTGGGAATGTCTCCGGTAAATGTCGGCAGCGAAGACTTTACGTAATGAAATTTAATTTCGCGTAAGCAGGACCCTGCTGCAGCTGAGGCTGAAGATTGAAAGAATTTCATTTTGTGCTATTCCTGTGTTGTGAGCAGACTCTACCTGCACTTGGCCCGTGTGTTTTCTCTACATTTTGTAGCCTCCTTGTCTTATTTGAGGCACCGTTCTGTTCCAGTTCATCACAGACCGTTGGCATCAGGTTTGAAATCTTCAATATTTTGCTGTTTACAAAATGCAGGTTTCCTGTTATGTGTTAAAATACTTGCGGGAGCTTTGCTCCAAGTGCCGTTGTTAAACCGTTCACCTTCTGCCCAGCTCTTTTCCAGGTGTTGAAGTATTTATTTTTGGTGAATATACAGAAAAATCTACCCAACAAGGCATGAGTCTTCCCCATTTGACGTTCCTGCTTTCCACATTTTGAGGGCAGATGGCCTTAGTTTGGGTTATTTCTGCTTCACTGCTGCTCTGCTGTCCCCTGGACGGAGGTCTTAATATCTACCAGTAATTGGCAAAGAATAATAGTATTGTGTATTTTTGTTGCAGCTACTTGGCACATAATGCTGCTGATTTACTCTATGCAATCAAAGTTAATATTTTTTCTTTAGGAATCTGCTGATTTGTGGTGAAGCTTTAATAAAGATGCTCCGTCTAGTTTTCTCCCAGCCACAGAGGGTAGTACCTGTGAAGTGTCTAAAAATGTTAGTATCTCTTGAAATTTTGGAACCACCTTACTATTTTGTGGGTTTGTTTTCACTGGTTTAAGTGTTCTGGGTTTTCTTAAGCTCTGGCTCAAGGTCTGTATGAGAGGAGAACAAAATTCTGAGCTGTGAGATGAGCCCGATGGTGTTTAACCCTGGACTGTTTGCGTCCTTCTGTTCAGAAAGATGATGTTAGGAGGGAAGACAAACCTTTTCCTAGGCAAGGCTCTTGGATGCTTATATATTTGACTTGGAACAGAAATACATTTAAAGCTTTATGCCAAAACTGCCTGGCAGTGTCGAGGTCTCCTGAAGAGGCTTTTCTGCGCACCAGAAATGATCTACAGAGACCTTATTTTTTCCGTGTGCATGTGGAATGGTTTGCTTGAAAATCTATGAGCGTGTGTTGATCCGGGTCTGGTGGGTCAAACAAGGCCCTTGTTTCTGGAGAACTACACATTAAGCCAAGTTCTTGTTGGAGCTCGATGCGAGTTCTGGAGTGTCGTGTTTGCTCCTGAGGTTTTGTTCCATCATCTGATGCCAGCAGGAACCATCTTACCTTTTTTTGCCATGCTGGATGGTGCCAACACTTTGGAGTAGGGCAGTGTCTATTAGTTTAGAATTTTAATATTGTTCCTGTGCTTTAATTTGGTAACGCTATAAATGCCTCGAGCCTAAAGACAACGAGGTTTTTTTGAGTATTACCCAGAGTTTTGTGCTGCTCGCTGGTCATAAACTGATAATGAGCTCAAGTACAAAAGATCCAGAAACTCCCAAGAGAACTACCAAGGAATGGGTTTATAGTCACGGTCCTCGCTGCAGCAGAAGCGATGTCCTCCAGAGGCCGAAAAGTGTCTGTGATATATCCCAAATTTCAGGTGTCGTGCCTCAGAAATCATGTCTCTCAGTTCAGATTTCCCTAGAGAAGATGGAAGACCTGGTTGAATACTCTAAGGTAGCAAATACCATCTCTTCATGAGCTGCCTTCGGGGATGTTGGTTTTTACTCTGAAACAAGCTTCCCATCTGCTCCTTGCTTTGAAAAGCAATGGGGAAAAACCTTGAGCAAGGCTTAAAAATTATGATGGAGCCTTATTCTCTCTCACCAACAGCTGGAAGAGGTTCTGGGGGTCTGTGGGGTCAAGGTGATAGTGTTCTCTGCGATGGATAAAGAACCAGCTGGATGGCCGGGCCCAAAGAGTTGTGGTGAACGGAGTCAAATCCAGTTGTTAGCTGGTCATGAGTGGCGTCCCCAGGGCTCAGTATTGGGGCCAGTTTTGTTTAATCTCTTTATCAATTACATGGATGAGGGGATCGAGTGCACACTTAGTAAATTTGCAGGTGACACCAAGTTGGGTGTTGATGTGCTGGAGGGTGGGAAGGCCACACAGAGGGATCTGGACCAGCCGGATCGATGGGCTGAGGCCAATTGTCTGAGGTTCAACAAGGCCAAGTGCCGGGTCCTGCACTTGGGTCACAACAACCCCATGAACGCTCCAGGCTGGGGAAGAGCGGCTGGAAAAGGACCTGGGGGTGTTGGTGACAGTGGCTGCACATGAGCCAATGTGTGCCCAGGTGGCCAACAGGCCACCAGCATCCTGGCTTGTGTCAGGAATAGTGTGGCCAGCAGGCCCAGGGCAGTGACCGTCCCTGTGCTGGGCCTTGGGGAGGCCAAACCGCGAATCCTGAGGGCAGTTTTGGGCCCCTCAGCTCAGGGCTCAAAATGGCGGGACCAGGGTGGCGGGAATCACCTCAGTGCACAAAATGGCAGTGCCAGGGGCACCAAAATCACCTGAGGGCTCAAGAAAGGGCTTGAGGTGCTGGAGCGAGTTGAGAGAAGGGAACGGAGCTGGGGAAGGGGCTGGAGCACAAGTGTGATGGGAGCGGCTGAGGGACCTGGGGGGTTCAGCTGGAGAACAGGAGCTGAGGGGAGACCTTCTGATCTCTGAACTGCCTGAAAGGAGCTTGGAGCCAGGGGGGTCGGGCTCTGCTCCCAAGGAACAAGTGCCAGGAGCAGAGGAAACGGCCTCAAGTTGCGCCAGGGGAGGTTGAGGTTGGATCTGGGGAACAATTTCTTCCCCAAAGGGCTGTGGGGCACTGGAACAGACTGCCCAGGGCAGTGGTGGAGTCACCATCCCTGGAGGGGTTGGACAGGCAGAGATGAGGTTCTCAGGGACATGGGGCAGTGCCAGAGCTGGGTTGTGGTTGGACTTGATGATCTTGAGGGTCTCTTCCAACCAAAATGATTCTATGGTTTTATCTGAATATCGTGGCCTTCAGGGGCTGCACAGCAATGCTGCTTGTTGGCAGCGTGCTGAGGTGTCTTTGCCATGGTTACATTGAGTGATGCAGAGGAGCGTGGCCTCAATACAGGTGTGTAGGACCTGTCCGTCCCCAGCTCCAGAGCCTCCAATGCTCTGTATCCTTCTGGTTTTGGCAGCCTGTAAAATAAATAACTCTTCTTCTCAAAGCAAGTTGCCTGTCAAGAAGCAGAGCATCCTCACAGAAGCATTTCACTTTACTTCTGCGTGGTTGTACAAGGCCAAGGTCTGTTGAGTTCAAGCCAAGATGTCTCCAAGGCCTAGACAGTGCTATCAAGGAGACGTTGCAGGACACGGTGTCTGGAGGTACTAATTAAACACGAACGGAGTTTACGTATCTGTCAAAAGGCAGGAAGGGTCTCTCTCTTGCTATTTGTGGTTTTGGGCTGCCTTTTTATTGTTCTTTCCATAGCAGCTCTTTCAGCTGCCTCAGTCTTCCCTTCACGGATGGATGTGGTTTCCTGGTCCTTCATCACCTCAGGCTTTGGGCAGCAAGGCTTTCTGGAAAAGACTGGAGCTCGTTACCGTGATAAACCAGTGCTCCAACCAGGCTGTCCACATATTCCGGCTTGTTACCCATTGCTTTTCCTTGCTGCGAGAGGCAGCTTTCTGTGTCACGCCATGCTGGCAGCTAAGCCAGGTTCCTGGGCTCTGAGCCGGGTTTAATGTGTGCTGCACCTGTGAGCTGAATCCTCTCATTACTCTGGGCTTTGAGGTGGAAAACGGGCTCTGCCTTTTGAACCTCAGGCACTCTTAAGATTCTGGAGTCTCGTCTATGTGAAAGAGTCACATTTGCTGTGCTGCAGGTCTAAAAATCTGTTAAGAAGCGTTTTGTATGAGGTGGGGATGGGTTTTGTCACCTGGCTTTGCCAGTAGAAGTGTCAGAGACTGACCCGCACGGGGAATTTTCTCACGTTACACTTTAACTCCGCCGTAACGTGCCTGTTATCTTGTTCTTCGAGCCGAACATTAATAATATCTAACCCTGCTTTGAACCTGAGCCTTAGGGTACCATGAGATGGTTTATTTACTTTTATTCCTAAAGCAAATCGTTGTACCACAGTGTGAGTTATAAATAGTCTTCTGTTCAGCTTCCTTGTTGGAGACACCACCTCTTAGCAGAGGTTGGTATTTATGTAAAGAAACTGAGGCAGAAACTGATGAACCTGATTTGGAATTTTTATACCCAAATTTGCTTTTCCTTCTAAGTTGAACTGGGGTGTGTTAGAAGTGGCAGAAGAGCAAAGCTTTGCCAGGTTAAAGGGTGTTCAGCATTTCAATATGTGGCCTGACCTGTTAATGGGATACTCTGTTATTTGCCCAAGAGGGCTTTTAGGGTTGCGATGTCCAGTGACTAAATCATCTGCGGTCCTTCTTTGCCTGTGAATACAGGTGCTGACGTTTTCTTTCCCCTTTCTCATAGGGCTTCGTTTGGTACCAGTTTGACTGGTTCTTCCCTGCTGCAGCCTTTAACCCGGTCAAATCGCTTGGAATGGCTTTAGCGTCGAATAGAACAAAAGCTTGCCTTAAATGCCTTACAATAAACTTAATATTGGGGGATATATTCACCTGCCTAATGCCTTTTCGTTTGAGAGGAATGGGCATAACTCAGGGCTCGTCCACAGAGCGGTCACGCCTGTTCCTCACTCGGGTGTTTGGCTTCGTTCAGGGCTTGGTGCTGGGTAATTGTAGATGAGGATTAATTAACGAGAGCTGGTGCGAGCTCATGGTGGCTTTTGAAGTCTCGCACGACGCTGTTGAGCAATTCTCGTAGGTTCTTGAGGACAGAAGTCGCGAACGGCATTGGAAGAGCACTCACGGGGCTTGGACCAGACGGACAACAAGCTGCTGACAGTACAGGGCAGGGCTGGCCCAACTCCTGCGTGCTGCGGTCAAGTGGTGTCTGTTGCCAGCACAGCGACGGCCGCTTTGCTCCGTCTTGACTTGACGTTGGAAGAAGCAAAAATACTCTGGTGCAGGGTTTCCTTCTCCTGTAGTCAGGGTAAGGCGTGAGCATTTTTCCCCCATTGCGTTGACAGAATAGGCCGTCTGAGAGGTTAGTATGGACCCTTAAACTCAATCCTTGCTGTAATAGTCAGGAAAATAAGGATAAAAGTGCATTTTGAAGCCCCATTAGGTGCTTGGGGAGCCTGGTTGCGTTGAGCCCATTGCAAACCATCACGTGTAAGGGAGTCGACATGGTATAAATACTTCAGTGTGTCACAAGAACGTGTCTTCTAGGTGATAGTCACAGCTCCTCAGACCTTCGAGTTGCTTTTTAAAATGTTATTTTTTGTCAGAACAATCCATGGGGTTTCTCCCAAAGGAAGTTAAATGCCCAAGTTGGGAATGCAGAATGGAACGTCGTGTCTTTAGTCACCCAGTTTTCCAGAAATAGTTTCATTCTGGTTCAACCTTCACAACCATTTTGCAGCGCGCTCCCCCTTGGAAATCCTGTTTGGGCCCTGCTCTGGGGGTGGGTCATTTAAGGGGAAAACAGGCACAAATGAAAATAAAAAACACCCTTGTGCTTCCTTCTGACCAAAGCACCTGGAGCGTTGCAGGGGATGGAGCCGGCCCAGGATGCGGCGTCACAGGAGTTCAGGTTTGGGAACCTGTTTCCCAAGGTGGGGAAACATGGTTTACCAAAACCAAAATCACCCAAGAGCCAGAAACAGCTGTATTTTAGGAAAGCACTGTCATCTTCTGAGCTAAAGTTCACTTGATTGCATGGAAAGCTATTGGTTTGCATTGACATGGGGTAAGGAGAAACACAAGATTTTCTTCTAAGTGGTGTTTGGCTCCATTTCACCCATAGTGTACAGAAGCTGGCGCATCGAACAGAAAACTGCAAACATTTATTTTCTTTTTAGTGGGCTAAAGCAAGATTGAAAGTTTCTTGTATGAACTGCTGTGTTAAGACTTTTCTAAAATGCACTTTTTTTTTTTTCCCAGGTTGGCCACAGGTATGAGCGGCTGGCTCTGCTGTGATCGCCGAGAAAACACAAGAATTGAGGGAAAAAAACGTGTGGTGAGTATCGTATGGCTTGATATTCTGGCACGTCTTGGCATAGAACTCAAATATTTCTTCCTAAAAAGACAAACAAACCAACCATATATGAGGGAAAACACCATAAAATCCGATCCGTCCAACCTGTGGAAGGATGAGCCAAATGCAAGTTGCTCAATGCTTATGCCTTATTTCTATTTTAATACATTTTTTCCTCTTGATTTTGCTGGCGTTTTTCACCCGAAGTAGCTTCTCTGGGAACTTTGCATCCTTGATTTGCTCTCCCTGGCTTTATTTTTAGCAGCGTACGTGTTGAGCTGAGAAATTGGTGGCTGTAACGTCCCTTGTCGGTGCTGAGTGTCCCCAACAAGGAAATTGGGGAGGATTCGAGTCAGGGAGAGTCCAAAGTCTTTCTGAAGCTTCTCTAAGAGTACTTTAACTTTATTACTGGGAGGAGAGTTGATGTGCTGTGTATATAAGTGTTTATTCCAGTGTGACAGGTGAAATATGGCCCAGGTTGCCTATTCTATTACAGCTGACCTACGAAACAAGGAGGATATTCAAAACTGAAGGTCTTGGGGAAATTTTCCTCGCCAGAACGGAGAAATCAAAAGGAATAACATTTGTAGGTGGGAGTGTTTGACTCCAGCATGGATAGATACCTTGATTTCATGAAACGAGCAACAGTGATGCAAATAAAACAGCAAGCGTTTGGAATGGATTCAAGCACTGACCTTGAGAGCAGCGCAAGTCTCTGCTTGGCAGGAGATTTATTTTTTTCTGGATGTACGTAATGAGTGTGAAACTGGCACTGGATTTGCTTTCCTGGACTTCCGAAAAAACATCTAGATAGTGATGAGCTGTTTTTCTGTTCAAACGTGAGCCAGCATGGACTAAGTGACACTGATTAAAGTAGCCGGGGCATTTTGTTTGGGGCCGTAATTGTGGATCAGCCTTTGGGAGCAGCGTTTCTGCGGATGGACAGAATGACATGACAAAACAAATTCTTTCTAAATCGTCATTTCCATTTTGTGTTTTGGTTGTAGAAAGCTTAATGAGCTCTTGCCTTTTGGTAATTTCAGATGAGGGGGTGTGGATTGATGGACAACAGTTTCACGCTTTCAGTAGCTTCCAGCCCAGAGAAGAAATCTGTTTTCGATTTGACTTGACGCACTATCTCGAATTATTTTGCAGTTTTATGCCCTAAAACTGATTTATCGTCTTGGTGCCAGTAGCAGGAGTGCCGTTAATTGTTTGAAAAGTCTTTAGTTTGAGCGATTCAACCCAGTGCNGACAAGGGGTAATGGGTTCAAGCTGGAACACAAGAGGTTCCGCTTAAATTTGAGAAGAAACTTCTTCTCAGTAAGGGTGACGGAACACTGGAACAGGCTGCCCAGGGAGGTTGTGGAGTCTCCTTCTCTGGAGACATTCAAAACCCGCCTGGACGCCTTCCTGTGTAACCTCACCTAGGTGTCCTGCTTCAGCAGGGGGATTGGACTAGATGATCTTTTGAGGTCCGTTCCAATCCCTAACATTCTGTGATTCTGTGATTCTGTGTGAGCCCAACAGAGACTGTATTCATCTCACAGGGCTTCATTTTATGTTGTTTTGTCTCAAAGATAAGCCCCTGAAGTCTAAATTTTTGCTGATATGATGTTGTGCAGAGTTTCTTTTGTGACCGAAGTCGCTGGCTTGTTTTCCTTCATCCTGACTGGAAGATGTCTGTGATCTTGGGAACTTTATTTTAATCAGACCAACCTATTTCCACGGGGTGTGGGATCGTAATGTGCTTTTTCACTGGGGTGGAGCTTCTCCCCGGCTCCTGATGTCTGATTTGTTCCCTCCTTGCTTTATTTTCAGCCACTTACACCTGAGGATGTGGATTCTTAGCACAGCCCATTAGGCAGCATGAATACTGTTAGTAAATGATACAACCAAGAGACCCGTTTTGTCTTTTTTTTTTTTTTTTTAGTCCGGTAGAAGCTGATAACACATTCCTGAAATTCTCTCTCAATTTTGAGACACAAAAAAGTGCTGCTGTCTCAGCCACGGATCTTGCTCCCAAGCTGCCTGCACTTGTATCCCATTCCTGCCTGCTTTTGTCTTTCGGTATATTTAAATTTCATATTTAAAGAAGCTCTGGTTCTCCCATTTCATGACTTCTTCTCCATCCTTGTCTATAAAATAGCACCTCGACTCGTGTCGTAACTCGTTTTAGGAGAATTTGTGTCTTCACCTGTGTGTTCCCAGCCCCAGGATCCCAAGCAGAGGTTCTCAGACCTGACTCCTCCCCAGCTCCAGTGAAACCAGTGCTCCCAGTGCCGCCTCAGCGCTCCGGAATGGCGCATTGTCCATGCGAGCGAGGAGTTGGCCTTGTCCTCCGATGTCCTTGGTGACCACGTCCAGCTGGAGGAATCTGGATTTAGGAGCCGATTTATTTTTTTCCTGGATGACATAAACAATCAAGAGCAACTGCGGCTGCTGGTTAAAAGGTTGAATTTTGTTTTAAACCAAGCGGTGCTGGAGGAATCGAGCTGGAACCGAAGTCTTGGAGCCTATCTCAAAAAAAAGGAGGAGACAGCAGCAAAAGCCGTAGGTGCCTCCTCCATTCTTCCTGAGAGTGGTTGTAGCTAAAATATCCTTCTGTACGCGAAGCTTTCTATTTGTATTAGTCATCCTTCAGGCTTCTGGATAATTTGAGTGCTGAAGCTCTCCTCAAAGAACAGCAATATCTATTTGGAGAAAGGTACATCATGTGAAGTGCAATTCCAGTAGATCAGAGCTACGCGGCTTGAGGTGGTGTCAGGAATGTTGCCTCTCGTGGGGCTTCACTATCTGTAAAGCCCGGATCAAAAATCTGGCATCTTACAAGGCTTCTGGTTGGTCTTAGGGATTCGAACGGTGATGCCGTCTGAGCTCCTGCTCAAAATCATGCTTCAGTTGTTGGATGTTGGTTTCTAAACAGTACTGAACCCTGAGGAAAAGGGGACAGTGACCAAAAAGTGCTCGGTAGCATTAGGGAAAAATGTTCTATAGTAGGTATAGGTGGGGGGGCCCTAACTCAAATCGTTAATGACCAAAACCATCTTCTAGAACTCTTCAACTTGTATGGGCTTGATCTAAGTCTGAAAATTCCTCAAGCTGAGCTGGTCCGTTTTTAAGCTGTAATTCATCTGTCTCTGCTGTTTATGGGAAGTCTTGAGGACAGCTGCTAGCTGCAATGTTAATTACAATACAGCAGGTTATCTTATCATAAACTTCAAGAAAACCCAAATATTCATGATTTTTGTAGTGCGTACAGGTTTACCTCATTGGATTCTAACCCGAAAATTAAACGTGGGGTTTGATGTAGCGTTTGAGATTCGTGGACTGGCAAAACCCTCCTTCTCCCTTATGCAGTCTAGCTTTTATGTAACTCATTATTTCTGCTCCAACGTTGCAGATAGTCTGGTTCCTCTAGCAACAGCCACCAGATGTTTAGCTGAACAAGCCTTAATTCTTTAAAATTGACCTGTGAGAAATGTGTGAAGGCGAATGCGGGGGCGGAACAATTGCATGTCAGCATGGTTTCCATTTCCTCACTAAAAACCCAGCGCGAGCCTTCACCGTTTCATTCGCGCAATGACGGATCCGGATTTTTTGCGGTACGCTGTGAGGCCTTTTCCAGGGTTTTTAACGTTTCCTAAACGTGCTGTTGGGAGGGTGGGGGCTGGCATCAAGCTGTCTTACGAGAATTTGCATTCCTTGGGCAATTAGCATGGTATGGGCTGAGTATCTGTCGGATACACCGCTGTGCCGATCCTGCCGTGGGTTCTGGTTGCCAGCCAGGCCTCTCACCTACCCGTACGTCTTCTGCGATCAACCCTCGGGCTTTACTAGACTCACTTTATTTCATATTTCCATGGGAAACCATCTCTTGTCTCTGTTTCTCAGCTAGGTGAAGGGTGCCCCAGTGTTTTACTGGGAGATATGGAGTGAGTAGTCTTGATGGTGACCACAAGGAGGTCCAGGCAGCTCTTGTCTCTGAAACGTCCCCATTCTAGAGCCTTGGGTCACACTGGTTATGCTGGTTTTGCCTGGGATAGAGTTAATTTTCCTCGCAGTAGCTGAGGAATGACTTAGCAAGTTAGCTGATGACACAAAACTGGGGGGAGCTGTCGACACTCTGGAGGGCGGAGAGGCCCTGCAGAGGGACCTGGACAAACTGGAGAGCTGGGCAATCACCAACTGCATGAAGTTCAACAAGGGCAAGTGTCAGATTTTGCACCTGGGACACGGCAACGCTGGCTGTACAGGCAGACTGGGGGACGAGATGCTGGAGAGCAGCTCTGCAGAGAGGGATCTGGGGGTTCTGGTCGATGGCAAGTTGAACGTGAGCCAACAGTGTCCCTGGAGCCGAGAGGGACCCGTGTCCTGGTGCATCCAGCACAGCATGGCCAGCCGGGCAGGGAGGGGATTGTCTCGCTCTGCTCTGCGCTGGGGCGGCCTCACCTGGAGCATTCACTGTGTGCAGGGCTGATGACATGAGATAGAAGGAGATAAAGCTACTGGAGAGTATCCAGAGGAGGCTATGAAGTTGGTGAAGGGTTTGGAGATTAAGCCATATGAGGAACGGCTGAAGTCCCTGGGTTTGTTCAGCCTGGAGGAGCCTGAGGGCAGAGCTCATGGGGCTGCAGGTTCCTCAGCAGGGGAGCAGGAGGAGCAGGGCTGAGCTCTTCTCTCTGTGACAGTGACAGAACCCAGGGAATGGCAGGAAGATGTGCCAGGGGAGGGTCAGCTGGACATGAGGAAAAGGTTCTTCACCCAGAGGTGCTGGACACTGGAACAGGCTCCCCAGGGAGCTGTCACGGCCCCAACCTGACAGTGTTCAAGAAGAGACTGGACAACGTCCTCAGAGACACGGTGTGACCTGTGGGGTTGTCCTGTGCAGGGACAGGAGTTGGACTCCAGGATTCTTGTGGGTCCCTTCCAGCTCAGGACATTCTATGATTCTTGAGGAAGGGGAGGCGTTTGGAGTGATGGCATTTGTTTTCCCAATTAACCATTATGCACGATGGAGCACATCTTTTGTGGGCACCTTCCTGCCATGGGAAGCAGTGAACGATTCCTTGTTTTGCTTGTGTGCGTGGCTTTTCCTTTACTTATTAAACTGTTTTTATCTCAACCTACAAGTTTGCTCACTTTTACCCTTCTGATTTTTGCCCCCATCCCACTGGGTGGGCGTGAGAGAGCAGCTGCGTGGGCCTTAGTTGCCAGCACTGCTCTGCATGGGAGAAAACTGCACTGGGACACTTCTGCTGGGGGAAGGTGATCCGATACCTGGATTTTTGGGTCTGTTTCCTCCTCTAGGTCCACAGAGACTAGAAAAATCCAAGAGGAGCTGTGCTATTTCCCTTCATGCCAGGATCTCTTGTTGTGCAGTTTGGATGTGAAGCTGCGTGTCCTGCACAGCCGTGGTGGCTGTAACCATGAGCAACGCGGTTGGTGCAGGTGCAATGCAGCTTTTAAGAATCTGAATGCTTGAAAAGCCACACAGATAATCTTCAAAAATATATTTGTTAGTCTTTAACAAGTCTGTACCTGAGAAGTGTGGATTCGGTAGAGAAGTGCAGTGCTGCAAATGGCTTCAGTGTTTTGGAGGTCGAAGGATCTGCTGGTTTAGATTAGAGATGGTTCTGCTGGAAATCCTTCTTACCTAGAGCTGGAAATGCTTCAGGACACACTGCAGATGCTCCAGTCTTCGCAATTAGTGATTTTGGTATGTTACCCTTCCATTTGGTGCTATTTCAGAAGATCTAGGTGCCTTCCCGCAAAATTTGGACACAGCTGGAACAGGAGCTATTAGAATATAACTTAAATATCCTTTTCTTCCGGGGAGATGTGGGCCTGGTACTCAAAGTAGCTCCTCAGGCTCATTTCTCTTGTGCTGTTTGTGTCCAGTTCGTGTTTTCAATAATTTTCCAGACTTGTGCATGGGGATATTTACAGTAAGACCCTCCTAAAATGAGCTCACGGGCCACACTCTCACTGGCTCCCACTGCGGTCACTTGCCGTCATCCTTGCACAAGTTGCACTTCTTTCTCCTTGCTAGATAACTCCTTTTCCAAATGCTGCCAAATTATTTCGCTTACTAAATACGTGTCAGTTTTCAAATTCAGCGTTTCCCATCCTATTTTCTCCTGGTGGGATGGGGGCTGTGCCGCATCCCAGCATTTCAAACCCATGGAGGATATGGAAGCTGTTGCTCCTGCAGTTGACGCAAATTAAAGCCTTTCTGTTCTTGGCATTCTGTGTTATACGGAATAGCTGATTGAATATTAAAGATGTCGCAGTGTATCGGAGTTGCTATAAGATCAAAGCCAGAAGCAGGGTACATATGGAGCTTCGACTTGCACCCAAGCTCAGCGGTTGTGCTGTCGTAAATAGATCCGTGCAAGCTCTTTCTAAGCGGTGCTCAGTCTCACTGGTCTCCTTCCTGGAAAAAAAGCACCACCAGGAAAACTAAAGATTATTGATTGTTACAATATGGATCCAATCACCACACAGGTCAGGTATAAGGTCCTTATATACATATATGAATTGATAAAATAGGCATACAATATAACAGACTTTTCCTTAAAACTACCAAAACCCCATTGCTAACGTGCACCTACTGCAGTAACCCAGGAAATGGGATATTGTGCCAAACACACCCTTTGTGCGTCTTGGTGTGTTTGCTCATGCTCTGATTGCAACCTGCGTTTTCGTGGCATGAATTTCTTCCGAAAAACTCTCAGATGTCCTTGTGGCCTCTGCCGGTTTGCACGATCCGACCAAGAAGGCTCAGCTGGCAGTGACATGAATTTTCTTTTGCATGCGATGACTCGAAGGGATATTTTGTAACTGGAGACGAGGCCATTTTCAGGTTTCAAACCACAAAAGGTGCCTTTTCAAAAAAGGTGCCTGATGTACAAGCAAATACTGGGCATCGTACAAAGATGCTATCAAGAGGTGCTGTCTTTCTTTGTGGAAGAATTACCTCATAGACTTCATTCGGGCTTCGTTTTCAGCTTTCTCAAGGTTATACTCTTTGCATGAAAGGGGAACAAGCAATTAATCTTGAAAATATGGTTTAAAGATAATGCCCAATGGTGGTCTGTAGTTATGGGAGGATTTCAGCAACGTCTCCTTAGAGGTTCAACTTTTTCCTTTATTTAAGTGAAGATCTGGCCATGGGGAAGGATTTAGGTGGGAGGTTGGTGCCTTTCGGGGGATGCAAAGACACTTCTTGGTTTAGATCATGATCTTCAAGGTAATCAGGCGGAATAAGGCGTCGTCTCTCTGCTCGATAAGGTTGGTGCTCGTGAAATGAGAGCTAAAGCTCGACGTGAAGGGATCCACCAGCCGCAACCTGCCCAAGGCCACGGGTTGCAGGGAGGAGGAATGAGGAATGTTATAGTCAGGATGTGCTTTCCTGGGCTGCAAAGCTCCACGAGTACCTGCGGTGCATCTCCACTTCCTTTGAAAAGATAAACTTAAGTCTAGAGGAGTGTGAAAGGGTAGAACAAACAGCTTTCTCTTCCAGCTGCAGGAACTAAGGCCTTCCTTGGATAATCGCTCCTTGCTTGCCGTTTATTTCTTTGCTGGGTGTTGACTTTAGTTTCTCCTGTTGCTAATCCAGAGAAAGCCATAAAGTGCCTCCTAATCTTTGCACCAAACTCACTCACCTGAGTTCCCTTAATCTTATCACAAGGGCTGGTTTTGGTTCTTGCGAAATCTTTAGGCTTCTCTCTACGCCGTAACTTATTCTTGAGTCCTTACAGGATAAGAAATAGCATAGCACAGAGCTGCTCTTACTACGGCTTCTTCTGTTTCTGTGTGTCCTTAAACCTTCATTTCTGTGATCCTGGAACACAGGGAATAAATGACATGGAGAACCGCTTAGGAAATGTGGCTTCAGTGTTCAAATAATCCAATATCTAACAAGACCCAAGTTGTAAAGCTTTTCTTGTAGACAGGGATGAGCGGCTCCTGTCCCGTGTACATTCCTTGAGTTATGCTCCATAACTGAGCTTGAGCTTCGTTATTTTCCTCGGCGAGGGAACACATGGATCTCTCTCCTCTAGCTTTATCAGAATAGCTGGAGAAATTTCAGATCTTTGAATTCTTTGTGGAATGGGATTGAAACTCATGAATGGGTTAGAACCTTGCAGAACAGGGATACCAGCCTGTGAGCCTAATTCCTTGAGGAATGGAGCATTCTTTATGCAGTTTTATTAACTGCAAGGCTTTACTCTTGTTCATACTAGGTGGTATTTATAGTTTTAATGGTACGCGCCTTGCCTTTCCTTCCTAATAGATTGCCGGCCCGCAAGTGGGTGGAAGATTTGTTTGTTTTGGCACAATATTTGCTTTCCATGGGCATGTCTCAGGTTTACAGCAAACAGAGGAGCCGGGCCAGGAACTGTGCAAAGTCCTTAACACTGCGGAAAGGAGAGAAGGAGGAACAGTTGTCATGTAAAATTGCCTCTCTGAGACTGAACTGTCTCCTCTTTAGCTCGTTTCTCCTGATAACTCACATGACTTTGCCTTAAGCTGACGTGACTCCGTCAAACACAACATGAGCTTGAGCATGTCGGTGCTGCTTGTTCCTGCTGCTCCACATCCAATGTATCCTGATTTTGGGTGCTGAACAACTCCAGTGCTGATCCTCTGGCACTGGGGAGGTCAAACATGGCTAGAAGTAAGCAAAAGAGCAAGATGACCTGGAATAAAGGTAGCCAAGGTGTTCACTTACTGTTTCTTGCTCTGAAAATTCAACGTTGGCCGGTGGGACGGTGCTGAGATGCGGGCAGAGGGTTATCGGTAGCACAGCAGAGGTTGGCACCAATTAAACCCACTCCGTGGCCTTAGCACAGCGTTGTCGCTGAATACATCTGGCTTTGATAATGAAAATAAATGACTCTGGAAGCTGGACGTGGCTTTGGAGCTATTTGCAGCTGAAAAATGGAGCTGCAGGGTCACCTTGCTGGTGGGGACACTCACTGCCCGCCCTCAGGCTGCCTTCTTGTGCGGAGGACTATCTATTTTTGCTTGGAATGTCGATTTTTGCGGGTTGCCGGGTGTCCTTGCTGGCGTGAACACCCTCTCTGGCATCTTGGGCACGTTCGCCATCACCTGGCACGAAGGTTGGGGTAATGTCTGGCCACCTGGATTTGTCATCCTGCGTTCAGGGTTAAGGTGACATCACGTAACACGGCTGATCCTTTGCAAATTGAACTGTGTGCTTAAGGGGACAAATTTGACGAGCTTGGTGGTGCATGAAGGCAGACACTGTCAGCAGGATGGGGATAGTCAAAAGAAACCTCCGGAGCTTATCTGAAAACCGATTTTTTTAAAGAACCTGCATCTTTTTGGAGCACAGGTAGAAAAATGATGGACGTGAGACGGTGCTTGTTAATAAATCTGGAAGAAGCTAAAACACCCATCGAGCACGTGAAGACTTTTAAGCTGCTGTCAACTTGCAACCTTTGGATTTGAGGAAGAAAAAACCCACAAAACCTCAAGTGTTAGAGTTTTTCAAGCCGTGTCCCTTGCTCTCTGGACTATCGACGGCTTGTGCTTGGCTTTCCCCTGCGGGCCGGTGACCTGGGCTCCTTCTTTGCCATATCGAGGCACCAACATTTATTTTCTGTGAACAAATGCAACTGTCCAACGATGTATTTTTGGATTATTATGCCTAATTGCGCTGAGGAAGTGCAGGTTTTTATGGAGCTGACGGCGTTTGTGCAGGTGTAGCCGATACAGCCTCTTGCGGGCACAGAATGAAACCAGTAACCGGGGCTGGACCTTGCACTGGGTGGAGCTGCCAGAGAAAGGAGCGACCTTTGTTTAGAAAAGAATAAATAAAAATAATTTAAAAAATAAAAAGGCAAGGGGGCTGTTCTTCTCCAGCAGGTGCTTCGCTTGATCCGCATGGAATTCTTGGCATTTTTCAATCACGTAGGCAATCCGGGTCCATCTCTTCTGATGGCTGAACGGCTTCATCCGGATACTCTGAAAAAGCAGAATCTTGAATCTCAGAGAGAAAGAAGGTGGTTCTTTATATACCGTAAAGATGGCCCGCTGTAGGACAGGGGTTTGTTTTTAATGCCTTGCCTTGGGTCTGTAGTGCAACCACAGCACTGACCTCACCGAGTTTTTATAATCCTGTAATGGGAAGGGAAGACAAATCGCTGCAGCCATTTCCAGACTTCAAGTGTAACAGTGCCTTAAATATTAAACTGTCTGTTTTTAGCAGAAGTGAGTTATACCAGTAAAAGCTTCACCCTACAAAAAAATAGAATGAGGCGACAGTGTGGAACTGGGGTGCTGGCAGATTGGCTTTGAGATTTGTTTGCTTAGGCTGAGGCAATGTATTTATTAAGCCCGGACGAGCACGATTTATTATCCTGGAGTCTTGGTTCTTACCTTCTCAGCTCTCTTGAACCTCTGTGCGTGGTTGCGAGGTTTGTCACCCCGTCTGACAGCAATTTGCCTCCGAATAACCAGCACGTGAAAGGCTGGGGGAGATTTCTCTCTGTATCTGGGTCTCAGGTACATAGTTTCCTCTTTGAGACATAGTTGAGTTGCGAGCTAAATATGTACGTAACGTCAGCTGAATTCCTGCCAAATGTCTCATTGTCTGCAGTGACATGGGCTGATCCTTCGGCCTGTGATTGCTGGGAAAGACGGTGTCTTCAAGCAAGGAAAAGGTGAAGTTCAGGCATTAAAACAAAAAGACACATACATTAAATCATTAAGTATCGAGTTTTCTTGCGTTTCCTGTTACTACGCCGCTTGTCTCACCTTCTGGCATCACCATCACTGTTTGTTTTTTTTAAGAGATGCTAATATTCCAGCTCACTGTCTCTTACATCACTGGATTTCTGTTTCATGAAGCAGCTCTTAGGAGGAGTTTCTGGCCACGAGCAGCCTGGGAACAGGGGCCAAGAGTTGGGGACAGAGTCAGCGAGCTCGGCAGAGATCTCCACTCCCCACTTTCCACAGCCAAGTGGTCTTAAAGTTCAGCTCTGCCGACTTTTACCTGCCTGAAATGTTGGTTTGAGTCACGGTCCTTTCGAGGTTTCTCTTTTCATCCTCATACAAGGCTGTGCAATGGTAAGAACAACTTCTTCCGTTTCTGCGATGCTGGATATGTCCCCAGGGTAAGTCACGAATATTCTCTTATCGCCAAATTTGCTTTGCCTGGTTGCTGGTGTTCATCCCTGAAGACACACCTGAGATGAATCTTGTCTGATTTATGGTGTGTACAGGTGCTCAGGGCCTAAATCCTTTCATTGAATTAGATATTTACATCAAGCTTCTTTTCTGAAGGCACCCGCTTTTGCTGTGCCTTCATAACTTCACTCCTGTGGTGTGGAACTGGTATTTTCTCTACGGCTTCAGTCCTTTGTGCAGCGGACGCTGCGGGTGCTGTTACACTTGTATTTAGGGCTTGGTGCTCCGAGAAGCCCGGCTGATCTTCCTCAGTCTCCTGAGCATCACCGTGAGGATTTACACTCACAAGGTGCAGCACACGCGATCTTTTGGGCTTTGCAGCAGTGTTTTGGACATCGTGTTACCAACATGCTGGTAGAACAGCAAGCAGAGAGTGCGCCATCCCAGGTCTCTGCTTAACCTCGTTTCAGTAGCTGAGATCCTAAGTCTGACCGGTGATTTCGAAAGCTCTTTTTAGGAACTAATAGGAGTTTGGGCAGAGGTTTGGTGTCCTTGATCTGAGGCGATAAAGAGACTGTTCTGCTTGTTTATCATCTGCTTTTTTGAGGCACATTGAGTATTGGTGGGACAGGGGAGAGGAAACCTGGTGCCATCAGTGCCAGAGTCAGGTTATGGTTGGACTCGATGATCTTGAGAGTCTCTTCTAACCAAAATGGTGTAATAATTTTATGACCAGGTGCTCACAAGCCAAGTCTGGGCACCTGGAGATCTTCTCAAGTTGAGGTACGGAGAACCTACATCTGGATCCTGCTTCATTGCTGATTTGTAATGACACCGTTTTGACTGATCCCACGTGGCACTCAGCACAAATGAGGGAAACACAAACCTGATGAGCGCCTGCGTTTGTTTTGACACATAGCCAAATGCTTCTCAGCCCCGCTTTGAATTAGTTGGGGCTGCCCATCAGCTTAAGCTGGGCTTAACCAACACAGCTTCTACCTACCCTTGGCTGTCAGGGGGTCATCAGTTTTTTTGACCCCATCTCCTCAAGTTCATGAGGATGTTTCTTCTAGTAAGAGGCTTTCCCTTGCCACGCACGCACTGTGAGCGCTGTGTTGGCTCTGAACTTGATACTCGCATTCCTTTCTGAACGCAGAAAAAGCACTTGGTGGTTTGGATAGCGCAAAGGGGTTTTTTGGTGTGTTTAACCACCACATTTACCAGTTTCTTCAAGCTCTCTGAGCCTGTCTGCAATTCATCCTCCAGGCTTCTCTTCCTTGCCAAGCAGAGCACAGATAAAACAGTCGTACGCCGTTGAGGTACATCTGTGTTAAATTACACTATAAATCTGCAAAAGCCGCGTTGCTGCCTGCGAGCCAAGCCCGGTGCGGAGCCCAAACCGCCGTGGTGGTCTCGTCCAGGACTTTTCTCATCGTTGATACCAGTAACTACAAATTACACCCCTCAACCACCACAGAAGCACCTAATGGTGGTTATGCTTTGAAGACACATGTGGCTGTCTAGAAATCACCTCTCCTCTGGTAGGTTTTGCCCATTTCTTCTTCAAACCCATCGCCTGGAAGGAAGGGGGTGGTGTAGGTAGATCCGAGGCTCTCTTTTTGCTTTTAAGCAACGTGGTATTTTAAGATTAAAAAAAAATCCAGGTATCTGTGGTGCCTGGAACATCTGCAGGGTTCTCATCCTGCCCCAGGTCTGTTGCAGACCCTTTGCTGCCGCCAGGTTTTTCAGCATCCTCACAAATGTCCATTTTTGCAGGCACCTGATCTTCTGTACCCTTATGCTGCCTATTTTCCACGCAGAGATGGTATCTTAGATATCACTGCCGTTTTTTGAGAAGCCTTTTAAATGCTGGATTTTCAAGCTGGGCTCGGTCACCGTAATAACAAGAGGTAGATCTTCAAAATTTCAGGGACGTGCCGGTTCCATCCTGGGCTGCTGAGGATGCACGAGCTGCGTGTGGGCTCAACACCTGCGGCGTCTGCAGGAGTTTGCTGCACATCTGGCATTTTGTCAGGGTTTTACGCAGAGGGCTGCGTGTCTGACTCGTGCTGTGAGGCTTGCAAGGTACAGGGGAGCTGATCTGGCAGTTGCTTTTCCCTGAAAAAAATTAAATTATGCAGAGCTCAAGTTTCATTAGGGGATTTTTTTTCATTTTATTCAAGCGTTCAGCTGTTCGTTTAGCTGTTCCGGCATAACGTGACTCTTCCTAAAGAGCACTAACTCTCTTTTTCTGGTGGATTGTGGTCTCTAGTGCTTTGTTAAATGTATAGAAATATGTATACATGGCTTGAACCCAAGTGAAGCTGATGAATCTAACTTGTATCACACAAACAGTTTCCCTGAAAAATGGCCTATTTTTTGGTTTGACTCTCTTTGTGTGGAAGGACTAAATGACTAACTAAATTACTTTTTCCCTCCTGAACATTCCTGGCTTTCATGCTGAGCTTGTGTAGAGGTTGTTGAGAACAAAGTTCAGGAATAAACTTGGATTGCTCTTGGTGAAACAATCAACCGAGACCAGTTTGGAAAAGCAACTTGCCGACGCGTTTAGTTGAGGATTGTACAATTAACGTGTTTTAACAGGTTCACAAAGTCTTCGAGGAAAAGCCCTCATGGAAGTTCACTTCCCTAGGATGGAAAATGGTACAAGTTCATTCGGGTTCGTCCCTTTCTGTACAAACTAATTGCAGGATGTCAGCCCAATGATCCCGTGCGTTTGTGAGTAACAAATGAGCACCGTGATCCACTCTTGTCCATCCCTCTCCCTTCCCCGCAATTTAGACTTAAATACTGTTTGTGTGCCTCATCTTGCAAGGCACTTTTTCCACCCGCGAAGCACTGAAGAAAACCAACTGCACAAGCTGAAGATTAAATTGTTGGGTTGGTTGATTCCACTCATAATGTTTAAAAGGCATCTGGAGCCTTCGAGGTTGGAAAGAACATCCCGAGTGTGGGACACGTGCCGTGCACCCGCAGCTCTGCTGATGCTCTTACTAGCAGGATTTTGACCTGCTCTTTTCAGTTGGTCTGTTGTTTTGAGCAACATCGAGGCCACCGAAACCAGGTCGGTTTGGTGCTGTTTGGGAAAGCATGGATCATTCTGATCTCCTCTGCGTGGACTTGCTACCAGGATAGTTGAAATACTCTCCTGTAATAGGAAGCTTTTTGGGGGAGTGTGTCCTAGTAGAAGACTCTCTAGGTAACCACGAAGCTCTTGAGTGGAAAAAGGCCAAAAAAAAGTATATTATGGCTGAGTGGAGATCGTTCAGCCTCTGCATCCTCCCTTCCTACCAGCTTGTGTGGGTAGCCAAGCACCAGGTCAGGCCAAGGTGTTTTGCTTTTCTGTTGAGTTTTCTCCTTAGGAACAGGGAGCATCTCACAACTCTTTTTATTTTCTCGTTAGTAGAGCAGCAACTCTACATGAGGTGGTTTTGGAAAAAAGAAACTTTTGTTGAGGCCAGTCGGAAAGTAGCATTGGGCAGAAGCATGACAAGAAGTGGAATGATGTGGGAAGGAAGGTGTGATGTGGTGGGATGAGAAAGCTCAAAGGGACCGGAAGCCAATGGAGATGTGTCCACGTAGAGAGTCAAGCTGAAAGTTTACTAAGTGCATTTTAATACAGGAATATTGATGCCTGGGAAGCTGTTGGTGTCCGCAGGGAGGCAGAGGACACAAACCAGCTCGGTCCTCTGAACTTTGGGGTGTAAGAGAATAAAACAAGTTGGCAGGTGCTGAGAACGGGAGCAAACACGTCATGAGTCCCAGTTTCAAGATATTCCTCATCAGCTGCATCCCGGCTGTTACACCTTTCCTAGAAGCTGAACCGTTTGTCCCCATTGGTGGCAAACGGCACTTGGCCTTGTTGAACCTCAGATAACCGGCCTCAGCCCATTGATCCAGCCGGTCCAGATCCCTCTGTGTGGCCTTCCCCCCCTCCAGCACATGAACACTCCCACCCAATTTGGTGTCATCTGCAAATTTACTGAGGGTGCACTCAATCTCCTCATCCACATAATAATACCAAGCCCTGGGGACACCACTCGTGACCAACCAACAACTGGATTTGGCTCTATTCACCACAACTCTTTGGGCCCGGCCATCCAGCCAGTTCTTTACCCATTGCAGATACACCATCCAGGCCATGAGCTGCAGCTTCTCCAGGAGATGCTGTGGGATACGGTGTCAAAGGCTTTACTGAGGTCTAAGTACACAACATCCACAGCCTTTCCCTCATCTACTAGTTGGGTTGCCTTGTCGTAGAAGGAGATTGGGTTGGTCAGACAGGTTCGTTTTACCATCAGATACCAGGAGGCCATCAACCAGGTCATCAAAAAAGTCTGAAACAAGACGAATGAAACATGCTGAGGCCAGTGAGCTCACCAAGCTGCTGGAAAAAAAGTTCCTCATGTCAACAAGGCTTGTTCTTTTGAGATTCCCCCAAAACAAAGGTTTGGTCTTGAGCACCAGCAGTGCAAGGCCTTCCTTGCCAATCTAGAGGGAGCTGCCAGGGTCACGACTCCGTCCGGTGGTTTATGGATGTAAATTTGGCTTTGCTTAGCCAAACACAGGATTTCTGTGTCAAGCCAGCCAACTGCTTTCCCTTCAGGTAGTTGCTGGCCACAAGCGGCACCTCATCTGTGAACTCCCACCCCATGGTATCTCAGAGCCCCCAGGCAACCCCAAACGTATCAGGATCTGCAAGAGGCCTCTAAACCAGCAGTTAGGGAGCAGGGGAGGGGAAGAACTGAAATAAATGCATATATTCTCCCCTGAATTTGGGAAAATCCACAGGAAAGGAATATAGGACTGCAAGAAGCAAACCCCTTTGATTGGAGAAGCTGGTGAATATCTTCGGGTCAGGAATGACACCATGCACTGAGCTGCACCTTCCACATAAGGATGGTGGACATTCTGGTAGCCAGGGCTGCCACTTCATCCCAGTGTCCCCACTTCTTCATCCAAGGCGTTCCCAGCACATCAAAGCACCTACGGACAGTGAAAAGAAAACAACACCAGTGTATGTACACCTTAATCTTTTCTTGGCTTGTGTAGGAGTTTAAAAGGCATTTACACAAGGTTCTTAGGGCCATGGTTTAGTGCTACAGTTGGGTTATGGTTGGACTTGATGATCCTTAGGGTCTCTTCCAACCAAAATGCTTCTATGATTCTAGTTTTTACAGAGCAGGAGGGTGGGAGCTGCTGGTCTCATATCTGTACGCTTATAACATGTCAGGTGAGAACCCTCTAGGACTTTATATTCTCTAAAGCCATGTGGAAAGTCAGAGATCTTGTCTGGAAAGCACTCTATAGATCAAGAGACTCACCAGGAGTATAACAGGAGTGGCCATTGGAAAATACAGCAAGAGGGCACGTGCCTGGTCCTAAAGCAATAATTTTGGAGTTGCTTTGAGAAACTAGGTTTCTTTTTCTATAGAGAGTGGGGCGACATCACCCATCTCAAAAGAAAATGACACTTTCTTGAAGGTCTCTACTTAAAAGAAGGAAAAGGGAATTGTAGGACTGAATGAGTTCTGGTTGTGAGGGTGACGATCTGTCCGCCGAGCGTCTGCAGTTGATTTCTGGCACGTTTGGACTCCCTCATGAACCAGAAACACACACAGACTGGGATTAAGTCCGCTTGATTGGAGCTGAACAAAGGGGGATTCATTCGCAATTTCAGTTTGGGCGGATATTTGGAAGTTGTGCCTCAAAACGAGACTTTGACAGCTCTAGTTCTTCTCATGGAAGGGTCTCCAGAGTATCTCGAGTAGGTCAAAGACATTTTCAGTGCAAGATAAACGAGCTTTTTGTTTGAAGAGCTGGAGTAATGATTGTTCTGGCTTCACTCTTGCGTTGTCTTTTACCACTGCTGCTTTCAAACTTAAGCACTTAATTGAGAAAACTGGATGCCTATCAGCAATATCTGTGCCGTAACGAGTTCTTGGTACGTGATAAGCCTTCCTTCGTGCCGCGGCTCCCAACAGTAGCTGCCTTCAACGCTTCTGGAAGCTCATTTAAAGCTCCAGCGCTGCCGTTTTATTGATAGAGATGAGGCCGTGATTTCAGTCTCAGGTCCTGAGTGTTTCAAAGCGTGTAGGGTACAAGGTTGGGGTTTTTTTTATTTAGCTAACTGCTTTGAGTAATTTCCTTTCGAGCCTGTATCTTTCATTAAACAACCGTTCCCGTGTCTCCAGCCACATTGCAGTGAAATGCAGACTGGAATCAGACTGAGTCACCATCAGGGAAACATCTTCATGCAGCTTTGCTCAAATACGAATAACTTTTGAGAGCGATTTTGCTGAGTGGGTGGAAAGGTAGGAAAGAAAATCATTATGAAAAGGTTGGAATCGTGGCAGGAAATAGTCCTGTCGTTCTGAGCAGTCTTGAAATATTAATGCGACTGACTTCAAATTACAATCTTGTCTTCGTTCTTCTGTACTTTCTTAGTCCTCAAAAGCCACATTTGGTGCCATATTTTTGTTTTTAGTAGGGAGTAGCAGCAGCGAATTTGCACAGTTGGATGTTCCAACAGCCGGGATCTGCTCGTAGTGTTGGCCTTGATAAAGAGGTTACCAAATGCTTTGTCTCCTCAGTCACCGCTGATCCACATTGCTGTTTGCAGGAGGCTTTCAGCTGCGAAAAAGGATGTTTAATGTTCGCAGACTGTCAGGCATGACCTTTCCGTCCTTTTTCCCTGGGGAGACCTTGTACAGCTGGGGAACGGGGGAAGGATGGAGGTGCAGTAGCTTATAACCATTAACATCTTATTGCCCAGGCCAGCTTGTCTCTTCCCCAGCCATCAGGGTTGTTTAGAAACCGTTTCCGGTGGTTTTAGCTTGTATTGAATTTTCTTACACGTTTTGCTGGCCATGTAACTGTTAGCTGACTGAGGGAAAAAGGCTTAAGAAAAAATATATGCAACTTCATCAAAATTGTATCATTCCCCCTTCCTTTGCTGTAATCAGTCCCTGTCATGCAGATTTTGCCTCTTTTTGTTACGCTTTTGTGCCATCTGTAGTTGTTGCCTATTGATTATCCAGCCTTAATGAAAATAATGACTTTGCTCTCCAGGGGGAAAAAAAAAATCCTCCTCTGTGGCTTTGGTAGGATCAAGTGTGATCCAGCCCTAGAAACACTCCGTCATCCTCACATTTGATTGCTGTTCAGCAATAAATTTCCTTAGTTTCTGTGATGGTCTATTTTTTATTTAATGTTGTTTGTTTTGGACCAAGTCTGTCCTGAGGTGGGGTCAGATCCCAGCGCTTCTCCGGTATGTGATAGAGCATCGTCATCATCATCGTCATCACAACCCGGTTTCACTGAGCGAACCCAACTGCGCTCGTGGCTCCAAAACCAGCTTTGAGAAACAGCGTTGGAACGGCTGCCACCAAAAACCAGTTCGTCCTGTTTGCCTGTAACGGGTGCTCCCTGCTCATCCATACGCAGTTTGAAGAATTAAATCTTGCATTAATTTGAGGTACAAGTAAAGCTCGATGCTTCTAAATACTGAGTTTCTTGTATGTGAGCATCTCCGACTCTTCCATCTCCAGCCAGGCCAGAGATGATTAAATCACAAATGGTGTTTCGCACGTTATTTAATACCACGTCACAAGCTTGACGCTGCAGCTTCTGCGTTGGCAGACGAGTGGTTTGTGGGGTTGTTATGATGCATGAAGCATCTTTCACATGTATGGATGTTTCTTTACGCTATTATTAGTTCCTCAAGGTCTTCCTAGCGTTGGGGTGGGACCAGCATCCTTCCTGGGAAGGTGAACTCTGTTCCGAGTTCTGTCTGATAGAGAAGCCTCCAATAATATGTGAGCAAAACCCATGGAAAGTAATTGTGAAGTTGTGCATTCTCTATATTTAATCTTTGCTTTTTTTGCAGCATGATTAAAAAAAGATCTAGGGAGGAAGCTCAGGATGGGGAGAACTGTGCAAACATACAGAACTGCGGATGGAAACGGGTAGAAAAGATCAGTTGGGCTAAAGATAAGTTCAATATTCAGAAACTGGAGTTTCCAACCACCTGCATTTTCTGGATCTCGTATGAATGATTTCTACCTTCTATCCAGATGCCTTAGATCAACCCAAAAGTTTCCAGAAATAAAAAAAATATACCACATTTCAAGGCTGGGCAATGCACGCTCATATTTCAAGAGGGCGAATGCTTTCGTTCCATGCCACCACTTTGCGGATGGGTAATGATTCCCATATTTTATTTTTGGATGACTGGAAGCAGACAGATTGGCTTCATCGTCTCACGGAACGAACAGAAGAAACCCTTGTGTAATCCTCTACAAATGTGTTGCCGCAGGACGGCTAAGCTACCACCTGAGCAGCTTCGGAACCCTCGTAAATACGGTTGTTTATGGGCAGTTCTGATGCTGTTCGGTTGCTGATGTCCTTCCACAATGACTCTTGTTTTGGTGGTTTCATTTAGCACTTGCTGACTTCCGTGCAGGCATCCATGCAGGAGGAGGACACAAACCTCAAGTCTGAAATTATTCAGTGCTCTTTCTTTCAGACTTAGAAAACTGTGAATGCGACAGTGTCCCCTAAAGAAACACAGTCCCCTATGTATCCTGGGGGATACTGCCAGCTATTTATTCTAGTTCTGGTTATTAATTTTCTCTAAGACATTAGTTTCAATTAGCAAATGTATCTAAGGTCAACTTTAAACAATGTAAAATGATGTAAAATTTGACTTTTTAGGGTGGTAGATGCACGCAACTTCCTAAGCACTTCACTATTTTCTTCTTTTGGCACCTTTCATTTGCCACTTTCTATTTTTTCTCTGGCGTTTGTGTAATACTTTATAAATGTATGAAGTGAGAAGAAAACAAATTTTACACTTCACAGGTGCTTTAAAGATGAGACGCGATCTCCGGGCAGTTTCCACCTGACATACCGGCAGAATTGAAATTGCTTTTGTTGGTATGTGCGGCGTGAGTCCCCATAACTTCAATAGCAAGCAGTGGTTGGGCAGTGCTTTTATGTCTTTTTATAGACATATATATAGGCTTTTTATCAGAAAATTGTTAAGAAAATTGTTAATTTTCTCCAGGCCAGGAAAGTTCTGGACATTGGCCCTGCTGTATATTCCTTGCTCAGTATTTTAAAACAGCGATTTTGATTTCATCTATCCTTTCTTCTTTTCCCTAGGTAAGAAACCAAAAGCAACCTGCCTTGATTGAGTTCTCAAGAACATCATCGACCCTTTGGTACATTATCAAGATGCATTAGGAAACTGGACACGGTGCCAAACGAACTCCCCGCGTTTCCATGACTCTCTCGGACCCTGACTCAGATACTTTGGGATATATATTTCTATTTTAAGGAGAAGAGCGCCTACTCTGATTCCTTTCTGCCGGCTTGCTGGCGGAGATATTTCCCTGAAACCATGGACCATCCGAACAGGGAGAAGGATGAACGGCAGCGGACAACGAAGGGGATGGCGGGCAGGAGCGGGCACGGCTCTCGCCCCGGCTCATCCACGTCCTCAGGCGTTCTCATGGTTGGACCCAACTTCCGAGTGGGCAAGAAGATCGGGTGCGGGAACTTCGGAGAGCTCAGACTAGGTAAGAAGGGATTGTTTTAGTGGCCTGCATTGTGCTGATCAGCGTTTCAGCGCCGGAATATAAATACGTAAAAGCTCTGGCTTGAGAAACGTGTGCGCTTGTCTTCGTTTCCCAAGATGTAACTGCATTATTTTTATTCACATCAAAGTGAATACGCTGGAAAGGCCAAAGATGCAAATTTTCAACAATCCCAACAACAAAGAGTGTTCTTAGAATTGTTTTGGTTGGAAGAGACCCTCAGGATCATCGAGTCCAACCGTAACCCAACTCAAGCGTTAACCCATGTCCGTGAGAACCTCGTCTAAACGCCTTTTCATCCCCTCCAGAGATGGTGACTCCACCACTGCCCTGGGCAGCCTCTTCCAATGCCCGACAGCCCTTTCCAGGAAGAATTTTTTCCTAATATCCAATCTGAACCTCCCCTGGTTCAACCTGAGGCCATTTCCCCTTCTCCTATCACTTGCTACGTGGGAGAAGTTCTTACCACTGAATGCGGCGAAAAAAAATCTTCATAACTGCCTAGATTGCTAAATTTCCCTCTGATTTTCTAGCTAGGACACTTTATTAAAATAACAGGTGAGATTTTTCCTTCCCTGTGCCTTAATTTCAGCCCCATCGCCCTCTCCCCGATTTATACCCATTGCTGGTGACGAGCGGGCTATGCCGACCGCCCATCTGCCTCTTGGCCGCTGAACCACCCCAGTGGCCCCTGATATTTTGTTTTTCATGGTCCATTGATCTTCAAACCACATGTCTCGCAGCTGGTCACCCAAACAGATGGTTACGCTAATGCATTGTTTGTTGAGGATGAGCGAAGAGCCCAACACGGTGCATTGCAGCACGTTGGGCTCTTCGCTCGTCCTCAACAAACGACGGTTGTTATTTAAATGAGGTGGGAGAAGCAGACGGTGTTTTTAATTACATGTCCCTGACCTCCCCGTACGTGGTTTTTGGGGTCAGAAGCAGCAGCTCGTGATGGTTTTGAATTTTGACTTGAGACAATTGCGTTTCTGCTACCAAATGGATCAGACTTCAGGGTGCCGATAGAAATGCCGTTTGCCCAGAACTTCAGATGGATTTAGGATTGAAATGAAAATCATTTGTGTGTCAGGCACAGGGAATGATAAATAAATCGATGAGGAAATTGCTTCAGGTAACGCATAATTATTGATAATATCTTTGTAGATTCCTGCTCAGAATCTATGTAATCTTAGATGAATTGACCTTTTATTCTAAGGTTTGGTTATTGCATCTATGTGATGTGCCACTTCTCCCCAGCATGAAGATAGAGATATATATATATACACACATATATATATATATATATAAAAATATCTTGGTAAATGGGCAGTTTGGTTTCAGGATTATGTTGGAGAATTTTTATCGATTTGCAGGAGCAGAAGATGCTCCAAAGAGAAGTTTGGATCCTTACAGTAACGTAACGTGAATATTTTATTGCGTTTTCAAAGCCATCCCAACAGCAGGATCCCCGTGGAGATGCTGAATTGGTTTGTAATCCAAGTTCTGCTTCGAGGTTCAGCAGCTCTAGTGGATCCCTTCACTTCAATGGCTCTTCCATTTATCCAGTTTCCATGGCTCTTCTTTTTCACCTTTCTCAAAATTTTGCCAGTATTGGGTTTCTGACTAACATGGAGTTTCAAAGCATGGTCTTTACAGAAGAGATTTCACTCCTGAAGAAGGAAATTTACAGAGAAATTCAGCTTTAACTATGGAAAAAGCAACACCTGTCACCTGAGTGGCTGATTTTTTTTTTCAGTACACTGCTAAATATTTTGTTAATTCTGGTTAAGTAAGTAGCACTCTGGATTTGGCCAACAAGCTGTATGTACTGATAACAGCAATTAAGTGTAAGGTCCTTAGAGAAACTATGTTACTTTTATTTTTTTTTGAAACTCCTATTACTTTTTGCAGGTCACTAGAGCTTTGAGAACTCCTGTTTGCTCAAATATCAGATATTTTCATTGCACAGATGTGATGCTGATTATCACCGGGGGGAAGGAGAAGCAGCGCATCTGAAGTCCGAGCAAACAAGTCTCTGATAACACTTTTGTCTTGCAAAGATGAACGATGTGCCCTCTATTTTTTAGCCTTTTTTTTATGTTGTTTCGGAGAAATTAAGCACCGGTGGATGGGTTTAGTAACACATGAAGAACAAATAATTCTTTTGGAAGCAGCACAGTTGGATTCCAGCCTGAAATGGGAGGATTTTATAGTGGGACATTGGTGACCGGGTCCTGGATCTGCATCCCGAGTGGATCCGGGATCCAGCATTACACAAAATACCTGAGAACGGGCTCCCCTGGCTGTAAAACCTTGTGCTCGCTGCTCAGGAAAAATGGGATTTCACCTGTTAAATCTAGTGCTGTGATAAACCACGGCTGCAAACTTACCAGCTGAACCTACAAACCACCTCCATATATCAACTTGTGGACTGACCCTGTGGGTATTTCTTGGATTTACCCAAAATCCTGAACCATGAGCCATGTCAGGGATAAATAAGCGTCTTCAGACGTCTCATTTTTCCCCATTTTTGGCACCCTGATTTAGTCAAGCATTAAGTAATAATGTAAAATTATTCTAGTTTCACTAGATTGAAGCGTTTTCTAAAATAAGCTCTTAGTTCTGGATAGACCAAGGGCTCATGGTAGTGCAGAGCTGTAGACCGGAGCCCAAAGCTTTTTGCTCCAACGCGAACTTTATCTGGCTTTTTTGAAACAGCACGTTAAATTATCAT
The DNA here is from genome assembly GCA_013399365.1 of Pampusana beccarii. Taxonomy (NCBI): domain Eukaryota; kingdom Metazoa; phylum Chordata; class Aves; order Columbiformes; family Columbidae; genus Pampusana; species Pampusana beccarii. The sequence continues at coordinate 152,740 of VWYH01007178.1, read as the reverse complement.
GTTAAAGTGACTCTTAATGCAGCTTTTCTCCCTGTTTGGAGGAAAAAAAAAAGTGTTAGGAGGGCAAAATCGTGTTTGTGGCTTGTATCCTCCCTTGGTAGGCGCCAAAGGGATTTTTAGAGACATCTGCGTTTTCATGTGCTTCCCAGAGAAATTGTGTAGGGTCTGGAAACCAGACACCAGCATGATTCAGGCACAGGTCTCGTGAAGATTCAGCGCATCTCCGCAGCAAACCCCAAAACTAGAAGAAAAGCTGCTTATTTGTACGTTGCCAAGTCAGAGCAAGTCCACGAGGTCTGGGAAAGTGCCCCAAAAGCGAGAACCTCCCAGGCTGTGGGTTGAAGCCAGGAGCTCGGCTTAAAGCCAATAATTTTAAAAAAAAACCAACAATGATGATAGCATCTGATATTGGGGCTGGATTTGTCTCTTTTTCCCAAATAACAAAATCGTCTTGTGAAAATAGGGCAACTGTTGGATGTTCGCTCCGCCGCCCAGCCCTGACCCGTCATCCAAATCTATTGTCCATCGAGCGACAAGCTCCATGGAAGGGTCAAAGTGTTTCTTCTGTCAATCGCAAGACGTTTTTCACTCGTAGCTCTTGACTTTGACTTGTGGGAACGGAGCACGTGGGAGATGGATCAACTTGGGCTCCTCTGTGGTCTGTCCGTATGTTTGGCTAGAGAAATGGGCTCTGTTGAGTTTCCCGCGACTCGATGCGTCGCTTCTCGTTTCGCATGTATCGTTCATAATTGCCTGTGGAACTACCCAAAATTGAGGTGTGAATTTAATCGCTGCTCCAACAAAAGCTTTGCTTGAACTCCAAAGGCTTTTGTTATCACGGTTGTATCATCTCGGGTGTATTACACATCTCTGGTCTTGCTCGGATAAGGTGCAGCTTCTATTCAAGGCCCGTTTTACCACATAGATTTGCGTTCTACTGTGAGCAGAACTACCTTTAATCTTCCATTTTAGCACCAGTGCTGCCCTGTAGAAGGAGGGAGGATAAACCATTATGCTTTGGAGAGCGTGAGAGCAAAACCGAGGGGTAGATCTTGGTGTGGAACAAGCCAACAGAGAGATTTGGGGATTTGCTTTGGTGTCATCACTGGCAAAGCAAACGCCTTGTGCTGCAGCTTTAGGAAGGGTTTGGAGTTCGGAAGCTGGACCCATTTGTACCCCGGTGTGCTCAGAGTCTCCCCATAGTGTGTGCTCTGAACAGGACAAGCTGAGGATTAATTAGTTCATTTACCTTCGGCTGCCGGCCCAACATCTCAGGCTCATGTTTTGCTAATCCCAGTTTTTTAACTGGGGAATTTCTTTACCAAGATTATCTGCTGTCTAGTCCTCAGCCTTACGAACCAGACCATAATAGGCTGGATTGTGGCTCTGAAACGAGCTTGGAAGAGCCATTTTTCCCCAATATCGCTCTCCTACATCAGCAGGAGAGCACCAGTGTTGCTAGAGGTCTGTGGGTCATCGCTCCCGATGGGGATCTCCAAGGTTGCAGTGGAGGTCCTTGCAGCAGGGATCTGCAGGGGACAGCATTAAATGGGGTTTTTTTCTGTTTAAAGCATTTAACTTTATTACGTATTTGGGCTGGCGCTTCCCTTGGGCTGGCTCGGTGTCCTCAAACGGAGCATCTTGATGGATGTTCAGTCGTTATCGTCGGTGGACAAGCTACAGCTGCTGATGTGACTCCTGTGCTGGTCGCTAATCCGGAGCAGATAATTTAAGTGGTTTTTAGGCCTCTTCCCTTAATGTCCTTGCTTGTTCTCTCCTGAGTGTTCCTGATGCACCTGCAAAACCTCCTTTGTTTCCAGGCTGGCCATAATAGCTTTTATTAAAAGATCTAAAAGAATAGTCAGGTCTTTTTCCAACCACCCTGTGTTGCAGGGGTTGATGCTGAAGCTCAGCTTACACATCTGCTTGCATCAAACACCTCCTCGAAGGATATTTAACCTCACATTTAAATGTCTGTCCTGCCTTAAACAGCACCACCAGATACTGTAACAGGTTGAAGGTTTCCGTACAATTTTTTGCCTTGCTGATGGGTGTTAAAGCAAACCTGGGAGCCCCTGATGTGAAATTCAGGGGCCGGAACTACACTGAGCAAAAACTTGAAATGCAGCCAATATGAAGCTGTTATAAAATTAAAAAATGGTGTGTCCTTCCCTGTCCTGGACTTTCTCAATAGCTGGTCTGTTCTTCTGAGCATTGGTATCTATTACAGGATTGGAAAATCAATGTGAAGTAGAGCTGGGTGAAGCTTGATGCCACAACTAGACACTGATAACCTCCAGTAGAGATCGCTGCTGGATTTTGGAGCGACACAGTCACTCGGAACGATGAGCAAAGAAATTCAGCGTTCCCTGTATCAAACCCCGGGCAGCTTTGTGTGGTGGAGTCTTCCCTACTTGAAGGGGACTGGAGGAGCTCAGAAGGTGGCAGAGGTGATGGGACAGATGAGGTCTGAGCATCCTTCCCTTCTGAGATCTCTTCCAGCAGAGTTTGCTGTCAACCATGTAGAGGAGGTGAAGAGGGAGCAATTGCTCGAAGCACGAGGCAGATGAACCGGGAGACGTTGACTGAGACGATAAGTGGCAGCTTCAGAACGCACTGAGAGATGCTCCCTGACGCCGAGCTTGGGGTGCCCCGGGGCTTGGTCCACACACCAGACGGGTTCCTGGAAGGAAAATTCCCCTCCGACTGCACCACGCGCTGTCTCACATCGTGGAGCTGCGGGGCGCTGGCCGCTGCCTGCGTGCCCGCCTGCTTAAACCCGGCCTAAGCTCCTGCGCTCACCAGAGCTCGTATCAAACCAGACACAGCTGTGTTTTGAGGTCCCCAGAATGGATTTTGTTCCCTTAGTGTATTTTTGAACATCGTTGGTACCGTATTGCGAGTGTTATTGGCCCCATTAGGTTCCGAGGGCTGCCGCTGTGCGTTTTGTACGCACTGCCTGCGCGGGGGGAAGAAATAAAAGCTGCGTGTTGGTCCGAGGGTTATTTTCATGAGCCTCCTTGCTTTGATAGGTAGCACAGTTAAGCTAGTGACGCTCCCTGTAGATCACGGGATAAAATCGTTCCGTGTCCAGCACATTGAAGACATTCCTGAAAGAAATGATGCTCCGACTCCTCGTGTTTTGTTCCCCAGACTTTTTTTGGCACCGTGCAGATAATAAAACCTGATGTGTCTGGGATACCTCCTCAAACGCTTGCAAGGAACGTTAAGTGCTGCCATAAAACACGGTTACCTTATGCTGAATGGAAAATAGTGTTTGCCGGCCCTGGTGAGCTGCTGCAGCTCTTTATTTTGAGGTTTACACTTTGTTAAAGGAATGAACTTCTGTGGGGAACTGAGAAAAAATAAAACTGGCATCGGTGCCGCTTGTCTGCCTTGTCTCTCAAGCTGGGAGTGTTGAATGTGGAACTAAAAGAGTTTTCTTTTTCCTTCACAGGTAAAAATCTCTACACCAATGAATATGTAGCGATCAAACTGGTAAGTAGAAGCTTCAGATGTGCTTAAGTGGCTTGGACTTAGTTTTGAAAACTCAGATAAAAAGCAACTTTCTCTCTTTGGGCTTAATGCTGCTCTCCCCCTCAGCTAGAATAACTTATTTAAATGAAGATAAATTCCTGAGAACACTAAGAAGGAAGAACCCATTCCTCCACCTGCAAAACATTTTTGATATCTAAATGGTATCAAAACGAAAGGGAAAAAGGAAAGACGGTGTTTCAGTTGTTGAAATTCCCTTCCAGTAATCTGAGGTTTTCAAATTCAATGTGATTTTCTCTCATCCATCCGCTCTTCAATCACAGTTCCAAACCCTCAAATCTGAAGTTAAAGTTGTCATGCTAATTTGCTATTAGCAGCAAACGTGCCTGTTTGCCCAGCCGCTGGTTTTTTTTCTGCCAAATGACAGGAGTAATTCAGATTTCAGAAGATCAAGATGGACTCGGTGCGTTAATTCCGATCACGTTCAGGTGCCACAGCTTTTCTCTCTCTAGTGTTCTCCTCATGGGATGCACAGTAGATTAAAAAATAATTTGAGCTTTGCAGGAGGGACTTGTTTTCAAGCCTGTCAGCAAATGTCAGAAGATATTCCTTAAAATAAATAAACACTGAGGGTGTCCTTGGTGTGGATCCACCTCGGGCAGGAGGATGTGCGCTCACATTTTAGGCAGATCTGACATTAGAAAGTGCGCCATGTACACAGACGAGGTGTTTTATAGAATCAATAACGCTTCTAATTTGCTTTCAAAGATAATCCCACAAAGTACAGCGTTGGAAGGTGTAAGAAAGGAATAATCCAGGAAAAAAGCAACTGTATTAGTCCAGAGGATGCTGTGTCTCTCAAAACAGTGCTCAGTAACCTGGAACCTTTCACTAGCCCTACGGATGGCTTTATCTTTATTCCTACCTTAATGTTACTAATTTTTTCCAGTAGCATTTGTTCTTCTTATATTTTTTCCTTGAAATATCTGAGTGTTAACAAGCTACTCTTCAACACACTGGTTTTATTTGCCATGTTGTGATTCATGCTTAAAAACCCCTGTTTTTTCATGTTTGAAGGACCGGAATTGCCATCCGGTGGCCGTCCAGGCGTTCGCGTCCCTGCTCCATGTTTGAGAACAATAATGAGGGAAGAGTAGACGAGATCGGGTTTTTTTGGTCTGCTAATTTCAGACCGTGTTCCCCAGGAGTAAGAATTACTCAGCCTCAGCAGTAGCCAATATGTTTGTCTTACGCCTGTACTCGCTGTGATTTTCTTTATCCTTCAAATAATTCATGGACTAGCGGTCGAGTAGCTGCGTTCAATGTGCTTGGAGGCAACGTTTTCTCTTTTATCTGCATCACTGGAGCAAGTCAAAACTGCTCTGAGTCCTTCTACCCATGTAAGATCATCTTCTGCGACCGCTGCCCCAGCTGTTTGCACCTCCTGTTGTGACATCAAAGCTGGAAAAGGAGGGAATGATGTGGTGGAGGCCAAAGAGCTCATCAGGAAACGCTGCGAAGTGTCTCCTGGTTTCTCTTCAGGGCTGACGATTGTGCTGTGTCTCAGAAAACTGCTGGTGGTGGAAAACACCAACTGGCTTGTGGTGTCAACATGTAGCTCCTCATCCTGCTCTTCAGCTGAACGTTATTTGGTTAAATTCACAGAGGAGTTTGTCTTCTGAAATACCGTTTACTGGTTTAATCTGAGAGTTTTTACTGCACGCAGTAGGAATTAATGTTTATAAATATATAAAGGGTGAGTGTCAGGAGGATGGAGCCTCATTTTCTCACAAGCAGCCTCATGTCCTGATATTAATAATACATTAATACTTCTACCTTTATCCAAGTAGTTTCTTTGGATAAACAAACTCTTTGCTGAACAGGCTCTGTTCCCGCTGCCCTAAATCCCTTTGCCATGCAGGTGTCTCTCCCTTAAGCCACCACCACCAATTATCTTAATTTAAATGCAACTTATATAACAAACTTGTTTTTGCGTTCCTTTATTTGCCCTCAGTACAGGTTCAGTTTTGCCTTCAGAATAATTTTCACCGTTGTTTTCCAAGTCGTTTGTTCTATTTGACTTCTGAAGCTTTTAAACATCAGAAGGTGGAGAAGCAACCAGGAGCAATTTGCTGGCAAATGGTGATGAACAGCTTGGCTGGAAGTCGAATTGCCTGAATTCCTGTCCAAAAATCTTCCTTCTGACTCAAAAAGAAGCCTTTTAACATGGAGTTATTCCACCAGATCGAAGACATTGACTCGAACTCTTGTGCGTGTCTAAGATGCTCTTGCTCTGACTTGTAGGAGCTGGTGTGAAACACAAAAGGACTGTTTTTTGCATCAGACTTAAGGGTCTACTTCCTGGGCAGACTTCTAGACAAGAAGTTCGTCAAATCAAGGGCTATTCAGCAGGTTTTTGAAATTCTAACTTTGCTGCAGTGCTATGAATTTTACGTAGTATTTTTTTTTCTCAAAAGCGAGGAAAAAGGCAACGTCCAAACAAGAATTGAGACCAGGGTTTATTTCCATCTTCAAAGGTTTCTGGGCAACAGGTGAATCTGCATTACTGCCAGTCCAAGTGCATGGGTTTATTGAAAACGTAATTACTCAAGTGTCTTAATCCTCTCCATGTTAACTCAGTATTTTGAGAAGCTTTATCATCTTATGTGCTAATGCCTTTATGATTCACACGCATTAAGTTTTGTGCGTAAAGAGCAGATGAGTAACGGTCGAGGAATGCAATGTTTTGGGTGCATTGCAGAATTATCCGTATTTTAAATTCTATGTATGAAAAATAGAATATTCTGAAGTGCTTTGAGATGTTTGACTGGTACCTGCTACTGAAAAGGAGACTTATTCCTATGTTTCTAACAGATATCTGGATGTGCTTGCCCTGCAAGCAAGATTGTAGGTTTATACAAGTGTGGTCTGACTTAAAACACAGATATATGACGCAACATTTTTCAAAAATATAGGCCAGTGACCAAACGAAATTACTGTGGGAAACCACAGTCTACAAAGTGATCTCAGGACCCAATCTTTTCCAGCTTTACCTTTTCCTCCTGCCGATGTTCAGGGTTCTTCAAGCACCAGGAGCTTTGTGGAGCGATTCTCGAAATTCACTGCCGCGAATGAGCTTTGAACTCATTTCAATAAAGTTATTTCTCCTCCAGAGTGCACATCGCAAGTCTTACTGCTTTTTGTTCTCTGCTTATTTAAATTGACATCTAATAGATTTTCAATCTAGGGTCTTTTACCTTGAAACTTTGAAGCATTATGTACAGTCAGAAATCTTCCAAGTATAGGATAGAACCTTTTTCAGTCAAACTGATTTTAACTGAATATTTTTTTTCTGTTCTAGGAACCCATAAAATCACGTGCACCACAGCTTCATTTAGAATACAGGTTTTATAAACAACTCGGAAGTGCGGGTGAGTAGACCTATCTTAAGCTTATAGAAAGTTTGCGATTTCTTTATTAAATCAAACGTCACTGTCATATTTGTTGTGCAACTCCGGCTTGAAATTACGGATCTGGGCAAATTCTTTTAGCTTCACGCAAGTTTTGGAAGAGGTTTGGTCAGAAAAACATCGTAATGATACTGGGTAATTACACAATTACACCTAGAAATGTGGGTTAATGAGGATTGATTAATGTGGGAAATACCCGTGTGTGTTTGTAAAGCTTTGATGGAGGGAAAGTTATTTATGTATTGAATGACAGATTTCAGAAATAACAGAGTCTTAAAACCTAGGAAATTGTGGAAGAAACATAGAGCTTTTCTAATAAAAACCTGAAATACTGTTTCATTGGTGTTTAGTAAATCCAAAAGCCCATGAGCTCAGTATCGTCTCTGTGACAACAGTCTACAGCAAATAGGAGAACAGCACAGAACAAGCCGAAAGTGGGTTTTATTTTTTTATTCTTATTATTTTTCTGGCAAACTCTTGATTTCCCTGATGTGTGAGAGCCTGTGTCTGACAGCATTTGGACTTTTCTTCCCTGAATTTATGGTCGCTCTTTAAACCCGTATAAATTTCCAGCAAATGCTGTTTCCCATGCCGAGGTGTTCCCATGGCCGTGACCAGGGAACCTTTCTGCAGCAGAGACCTTCGCTGCTCCTTCCGTGCCTTGATCGTATATTGACCCGGCTTTCAACAAGTTTCCTACATAACCGGAATTTTTTTTTTTACACTTTCTTCTGATTTTATTTTTCGTGTTTTGTCAGGATGGACATACCTTCTACTTGCAGAGGATGTGCTCTCATATTTCCAAAATACAGAGTGGAAGATAGATGTGCTCTCAGCTCATAATACGCCGTACCTGAGCAGTCATCCTGTATTTTTCCTTTTTTCTTGTTCCAATTAGTTTTTCTAATCAGTTTCCTTAATTTTGTGGACACCGGGTGCTATTGCACTCCACATTTTGTGGCTTCTTTGCTCCTTACAGGATGCAAAATCTGGGATGCGGGAACCAAGTAAGTTGTTGCTGTTGGAAACGCTAAACTATTGTTGTTATTTTTGTTTTAAACCTACTGAAATCAGGTGTTCGTTTATAAGTATTTTGTATTCTGGTGGTAGCACCTATGCAGGTGCACGAAGCTCCTGGTAGTTTAATGTCATCACTTCATTCGCTTTTGAGACTTTGGGCATTTCTGCCAAAGCCTGCGTAGGAAATACATCAAAAGTAGGTTCACAGAATAAATAATACACTGAATTTTGCTCTTTGCTCCCTACTTGAGTTCAGTTGATTCATCTCTGTGATAACCCTGTCTCTACTGACACATTAATTAATCCCAATCTGCTTTTTCTACACCTGTTGTCTTCCAGCCACTCTTTAAAGGTGTTGGTCAGGACTTTTCCAACTGATCACATGTTTGCGTTATTTTGGTTACATTAAGTATTTTTAATGGGTTTTCTCCTGTCCCTAATGAATCCAAACTTTTCATCCTACACCGCTTTTTCCCCTACGCGGGGCGTTTCTGCCCCATCTGATGCTGCACACGCTCTTTGGAGTGACCTGTGGGGTTGTCCTGTGCAGGGACAGGACTTTGACTCAATGATCCTTGTGGGTCCCTCCCAGCTCAGGACATTCTATGGTTCTATGATTTCTGTGTGTGCTGCCATCAGATGCGGAGATCTTGCCTTCAGGATCTCTCTTCCCTTCATCCTAGACTGTCATCTTGAGCCTTTTTGACGGCTTTTGTCAAGAGGCTGTTGAGAAGCTTCCTGTCGTGTTTAAGGGAGTCCTGTTTTGCAAGAGGCTAAAAGATGCATTATCGTTAATAGAGAGCATCTGTGTGTTTCCCCAAGTGATGGTATATTCGTGAAACAGAGCCCTCAGTGGACAATGACATAGCTTAAAAAGGAAAGGAATGGAATGGAAGATGTAGCCAGAATGTCATAATGCTTTCCAGTGGATCCATGGACTCACCTCCTAGCAACTATGGTATATACTAGTAGAGCCACATCATATCGAAATAGGCTTGAGGTCAGAGATTATTTTCCTGTTCTGGGTTTGTAAAAAAAGTCTAGTACTTTGTAAAAAAAAGTTTTGTAAAAAGTTTGTAGAAAGTTTTTAAAAAGTTTGTAAAAGAAGTTTTGTTGCCCTGCCCTGTTGATGATAATAATAAAGGTAACTGGAAAATCACAGCAGGGCTTAGCGGAGACCAAGAAGAATGAGGAAGGCCAGGATTTGATTCTCAATATGTACTAAAGACCTAAGGAAAGACAGAACAATATGGAAGGAAATTACAGAGGTAGATTATAATTTCTTTATTACATTTCTCATCCTCTTTGTGTTACATACAGAAGGAAAGTAAGTAACACGATTGAAAGAGTTGATGCTCAAAACTAAGATCTGGAAATGCTCTTCTGAGCACACAATTATATTAGGGCACTCTATGAACTTGGAAAAATGTAAGAAAAAGGAAGCAGAAATTTAACACGTAGAGATAGCTAGGAAAATCGTGGTTACAATGATTGAGAGTATCTCTAGAAAGAAAACAACAACCAAAAAAACTGATCAATCAACGAAACAACTAAAAAAACCAAAACAAACCAACAAAAAATACACAAACCAAAAAACTTAAATTTTTGCTTCAATCTCTCTGTGGTCCCACGGGCATCGTGAAGCCAACTCAGATAATGCCATTGAAGACTCTTGTGCTGGAGTTTTGCTAAAACAACTGGAAAGGGGCCAGGAGCCAGGGTGAAGGATGTGAGCTACATCTCTGCTCTCTCCATGAAATTGGAAGTGGAACAAAATAAATTTTGGTGGAGTCAGACTGCCAGGACCAGGAAATCTTCACTTGGTGTCTGCACGCCACATGGAGAATTAGCAGAAGTCTGTAAAAACAGAGCAGTGCTAAATATGTGCCAAATTTGGGGAAATAGATGGGTCTGTTCTCAGTGATGTTGTTAATCCCGGGCTCACCTTAATGGTCTTTGCTTAAAAGCTTCAACAGCTCAATCATCCAGCATGAGCTTCCAGTAAGCACGGCTGGTTATTTGAAATTATCATAGAGTCACCGAATTAAAGACTAGAAGCATCTGAACCCGTGGTGTGTATGAGTCAGAGGAGAACAACAGTAGCATTGCGTGTGACACACTGTTCAATAAATTAGCCAATTAATCCTGCCAAATAACGGGGCTGACTGCAAACCTCCCACCGTCGGCCTGAGAAGACGAGGAGCAGTGTTGCCGCAACTGCTGCCGTCAGCTGCGGGTACAACCAGATGGTCTCCGAGAAGTCAAAACTGTCATCACCTGCGGCGTTTGGAGAAAAAGCGTCTTTTGCCTAAAGAGAAGAATCTTAATGGTGATTTTTTTCTGAGTGTTCAGAATATTTTTAAAGTATATTACTCTTGGGTACTAACTGTGTGAAAACTTAGGGTGGAAGGGACCAGCTTGCCATGGGTCAAGTAGGAACCTTCTTGTACCATGTCTTTGTGTCAAAAAAGATATTTCATCTCTGGTGTGTGACTGGATGTGTCCACGTGAAGCTGGGACCAGCACGCTAGCGTCGCCGAGCCTGGGAAGAATTATTTTGTGCCAAAAAAAATGGTCTTGGATGCTAAAACCTGCGGAAAGCTTGGCCATTACTTGCTTGCAACGTACCCGATCGAGAAGTGCAGCCTCCAGGCTCTTCCTTTCACAGGTTCTCTGTGGCTTCCAGTGCAACGTGCTCCGTCAAATGGATGTTTAAGGACGTTCTGACAAGGCACCCAAGGTGCGTGTGTTTCCTTCCATCAGCACCAGCTTCTTCGGCTGCCACACGGTTCCACCGAAGATAGCAAGTTAGCTTGGATTAGCTGAGGAGAACTCTGGATTTCTTGTGTCCCGTCCATCTTGAGCCAAATTTCACACTAGATTCAGATACACAGTGCGAAGTTTGATGAAGACATCTAAACTCTGTTAATGTTCTAGCACCTTTTGGTGCTTCTCAGTTGCTCAATACCAGTGGGTATATCAAATGGGTTCAGAAATAGCTATTGAGATAGTCCTGGATCAGAAGAACCAACTAACAGGCATCTCTGATGCTCTTCTACAGGAATTGAGGTTATTTCTGATCTTTCAATGCCTCCCTGTATTAAAAAAGCTAATAACCCCCTGTAATTTTTTACTTTGCCCTCTACATGGAGCGATATTTGCTATAGAAGTGGGTTTTCATGATTCTTCCTTGAACTTTTCTTCCCCCCCAGAAGAAGAGGCCAGGGCCTGCTGCGCTGTGACAATCTGCTGGTTTCTTCTGCCTCGCTGCAGAATTAAATATTTAATAACCTAAAATAGTGTATGACTGCTTTACCTTAATGTAGGCACTGAAACAAAAAAGAAAGCAAAGCGCAGGCATGGAGTCAGAGACCTGATGGTCACTCCGTAGGGTGTCTTGGAGGAGGAAAATTCCTTTAGGTTTTAGGTAATCTGGGATATGATCCAAGATAATTGGAGTAGTTTTAACAGTATCTTTGCAAATGGTTTGTTTTGCTCTGTCGTCAGTTCTCTTAAGATGTTGGTGTTCTGCTGAACTGTTGCTTTTTGTCGTAAAGTCCACGTGGACACGCACAGACATCGTGACGTAGAGGATTTGTCCTGCCCTGGGCTGTCCCCAGGGTCTCACCTGACCGGTGGTGGCACAATCTGTGGACGTCAATCCTAAAATTTGGGTATTCCCCAAAATTCGGCTCTTGTTCTCTGACCCTCTTTGAGGAGCAGCTGTTCCGCGTGTTCCCCTCCTCCTGGAGACATTTCTCCCCTATGCTTGAAGTTTGTGGAGTAAAGACTTGGCTTCTTGTCACTCATAAAAAATCTGCAATAATGAAGCCCTACGGTTGCAGGATGAGGAGCTGAGAAGCTCCATCCCCACTGCAGGCTGACGTTTGGTTGTCTGGTTCCTCTTAAATATTGGGGTGGAGATGCTGGTGTTGGCCAAGCAAAACAGAGATATTATATTTGGACCACAGTAAAACAGATCCTGAAGTGGTTGCGTTTCCTGGCGGTGTCCCAAAAGGCGAAGCTTTTGCTTTGCTCAAACTGCCCCCTGCTCACCCAGCAGCATCCCAGGGCCGTCCTGCTTGGTTTGGGGTGAATAAAGCAGTTTACGGGGCTCGCAGGAGCCCCGCGAGGCCTGTTGAGCCACCCTCAGCACACCAAGGTCTTAGTGGTTGCATTGGCTTTGTCTCATGGGTTCTTTTTGCTTATTGACCCAGTTTGGGTCTTTAAGACTGATTCCAGAACCTTTTGTTCTGGTTAAATTCACCTACAACTTCATAGGGGAAACATTTCCAAAGTTTTTTTTTTTAAACTCATCATTTACCAGCAAGCAGTGCCCGTGTTTCCGTGTCTTTGAAGTTCACTCTTCAGCAGCTTTTGGCTCGAGCTGCTCTTTCTGGTGCGCAATGTGGCCACACAAGAGCACGTGGCCACTTTTATCCGTGCCCATCCCACCATTTGGGTTTTGGGCTGCAGTCTGCTGCACCTCCTACACGTCCCTTTGTATTTCCAACCAGAAATTTTTTATGATGAGGATGGTGAACTGGCCCAGGGTGCCCAGAGAGGTGGTGGATGCCCCGTCCCTGGAGACATCCCAGGGCAGGCTGCATGGGGCTTATGAAGTTGAGGCAAACATCTCTACAAAGCTTTAACTCTATTTTTTTTTCACCAAAGTATGTTCGTTCCCTGAGGTTTTTCTCAGGGCCGGGGAGCCCACCGCTGCATGAGTGTTATTGCATCGTTTGGAGCCCTGTTCCTCTCTCTCAGGACATGAAAAACATCTTCAGGCAATCAGGAAACTGCCCTTTAATCTTACACCTCCATGCAAACAAATAATTCACCGTGGTCCCGGGAAGCACTGACTTCCCCGCAGGGACCAGGCGATGTGCAGGAATTAATTTTTTTTTCCTTACTACATTTCAAAGCATCTCTGGCATCTCCCATGCCATATGTAATAATGCCTTCCCCGGAAGCTCTGCCTTTGGAAAAAAAGAGCAGGGCTTATTTTCAGGTTCCTTTTGGAGCTGATGCTCGAGCTCCCGTGTAGAGACAGCGTGAACGAGTCCCGCAGTTTTGATTCAGTAGTAGCTTATTTTTCCATGGGATGAGTCACGCCGGCCCCCGCTCCCTCGCAATCCCGCCCGGCACGTGTGATTCATCTGGGCGGCAACACGCGTTGAGTTTCATGCAAGAGCTCGGCCCCGGGACGGGGAGGTGACATTGGCGGCTGGATGTCACGTGTAACGAGCTCCCGCGGTGGGAGCGGAGCAGAGTGCGATGTGCTTGGAGGATCCCGGGAAGGCGAGATCTCCGCAGCCCACGCGCGGGATGAGTCACAGAACGCACTGAGTCAGGGAGGGGGACATCGTTACTTATAGAACAGCCGTGGATTCTGGGGTTTTGTTTTAATTCTTGCTCTGTAAACAAGTGCACCTCGAATGAAGGATGGAGTCTGCGTGTTTGCACAACTTGCAGTCTGTTTACTTGTCAGGGGGTAGGAGCAAGGAAAAGGAAGGTGGTATAAATAACCGAGTCTTTTACATAGTCTAGTCAATATTTGCATATATATTTTTCAGTGTAGCTGCGCTATCTGCTGCTCCACATGTATTAAATCAGCTTTTCAGGACTGGCTACGCCGAGCGTGTTTTTCTCACTCTCCTCTCGCTTCACTCAGGACCCGCCTCGCGCTTTGTACATACTCGTGTCCTTTGCACAGAAACTCTTTCCGTGCCGGTTGCACAACGCTGTCGTTCACCCAGCGGTTAGGCTGGGGTCGTTTCAATGAGACTCATCACACGGGTGGATGTAAACACGTCCCCGTGGCCGAGCGCTCTGCCAAGATCGGGTGTTTCACGGGGAACTCCCTGCTCGATGCTTTTCCCCGTGGGAGCCGCAGTAACCCCAGGCCACGTGAGTGTGGGTTAACTCAAGACGTCTACACCCCTGGTTAATTAAGCAGTGCAAACAGCATTAGCTGCTGCTGCGGTCGCTTTAATCTTTAGAAATCCCACTCGTATTTGCCACCTCGATGGAAACGCTGCGGCGGCCGGGAGCTGAGCTGACAGATTGCCCCACGGCAAGGACTCGGTGATCTTAAGCGTCTCTTCCAACCAAAATGATTCTATTAAAAAAAAGATGCACCTTCACGTCCTGATTCGTTGTACGGAAAGGTTTGTTTGTAGCTGCTGTGCTGCAACACTGGATGAGCACTGCAGCCGCCTCCTTTGAAATAAATGGAAGTATTTTAGAATACTCAGTTACTCTAAGTATTTAATAAGTGACTTACTTGTGCAAGATGATACAAAACTGACATCCGTTTGCACGGAAAGCACCTTGCGCCTTCGGGTCGCATCTCGTATTTAATCATCTCCCTGTGACAGACCTCGGCGCTTGTTTGAAGCTGTTGGGTTAATTTTCCAACAACAAAGGAAAACTCTTCTCCCTTCGTTCTCGAATATTGCAAAGGAACGTGGTGGGTTTGAGGTGCCTCATCCATCTGAAAATGGCCTTTTTAAACAAGAAGCGCAACATGTGGAGGTCCCTCGCACCTAAGGGATGGTGATCAGCAACTTCATTATATAGTCAGAATAGTCCAGCAAACTTTTGAACTCTGACTTCAGAGCTTTTGAATTGCAAAATAAACCGTGGATTACTGCAACACACCCAGTTAAAGCCCGCCTGCTTTCAAAGCTGCCTTGCTTGTGATCTTCGGAGAATAATATTTTACTGTCTAAAAATACTTGGGGTTGTTTTAATGTGGCGGTTCCCTTGTTAGGAAGGGCTTCCTGAATGTGCACATTTCAGCATCCCTTTTAACAGCCGAAGTTTTGGCTTCCTGAGGATAAATTTAGACTTTGTCAATTGGAAGCTATCAGATGCTTTTAAAGCAAGGCTATTAATATTTGAATGTGGGATTAGGGCAGTTTCCTTTTTACATTTTGAAAAGTCCTCCTGCATCTCTTCCGGAATTCATTGCGGTCACCACAAATCAAAGCCCGATGACACCGGGATGCTGGGAAGCTGAAAAATACCTTTCTTGCAAACACTTTGCCTTGAATCCTGACATGGTGGTCGGAAATCTGTAGCGGTCGGACTCATCGGAGTCATCCCAGGTGCCTCATTGGGGAGGTTTAGATTCGATATTCGGAAAAAATTCTTCCCAGAAAATGCTGTTGGGCATTGGAACAGGCTGCCCAGGGCAGTGGTGGAGTCACCATCCCCGGAGGGGTTGAACAGATGGAGATGAGGCTCTCAGGGACATGGGTTAGTGCCAGGGGTGGGTTATGGTTGGACTCGATGATCCTGAGGGTCTATTCCAACCAAAATGATTCTGTGATTCTGATGGACGGTGACGTTTACCAAGAGTGGGTTGTGTGATGTGCCACTGGTTCAAGTGCCATAAGGATCCCGCTGGGCTGGAGGAGTGGGACAAAACACTTAATAGCGAAGGTGTCCATGCTGCTTCTGGGGCTTTCCAGCAAACCCTGAGCTGAGACATCTTAGCTCACACTTCCCTGCAGCCCAGGTTGTGTTTGGGACTTTGGGCACCCCGGCCGTTCGAGCGAGGATATGAAAACACTCCACAGTGGAAGAGAAACTTTGGAATTCAGATTTCCGCTGAATGGAAAAGCCAGTTTGGCAATTAGGGCTGCAATAATGAATAAGGACGTAGCAACCGGTTAACCTTGCTTGTGCCCCTTTCCCAGCCTTCTATGAACATTTCTCAATGAAACTAATTGAGGTCTGGAGCTGGATTCATTTTCCAGGAGGGCTCATGTGTCTCATATGGAGCCGATTCCCTTTGAGAAGGTGGGTGTTGAGTTTAGTGGGATCCCTTTTGTCTGTTTGTGCTTCCTAAGCACCAGAAGCATCCTGTACGTGCTGAAGGGTTTAAGGTGCTTGTTTAAGAGAAAAACATTTGAGCTGTGCCAGGGAAGTTTGACGCAAGCGGATTTCTGCTCCATAGGAATGTTTGCCTCCCAGACCGGCTATTAGATGGCTTTGGAGTTTGCTGTGCCCTGCCTGCTAGTCAAAAACCTCCTCCCACCTCTAAAAGATAAGCAAAAATCTCTGCCTCCGAATCTGTCATGGATCCAGCTACGCCAGAACTTTTCAGCGAGCTCTGCCCTGGGTGGAGACCTGCGGTTTTGTAATAATTTTTCTGTCTGAAAGTGGCGCAGTTTCTTCCTTCCGAACTCTATTCCCACCTGCTCGGCTGTCTCAAGGTGCAAGAGGTGGTATCTGGAGGTATGACAGGATTTAGCACCTCCGAACGTCGGTTTTGTGGGAGTTTCTCCTGTAACAGGAGGGGATGGAGGTTCTTGGTTGTGCTGGAAGGACCCTGTGGCTAACGCTTTCCTACAAATCCATAAAAAACCCTGTTTTCCTCAAAATCTCTTGATTTGTTGTGGAGAGCTCACGCATTTGACTCTCAGCATCCATCACTTACTAGCTTGATGCTATTGCAGAAGCAAATGTCCATCCTGGGGCTTTTTCATCAGTCCTGGCATGTCCCGCACCGATGCTAAAGCAACATCTATGATGTCCCGAGCATCGTTTCACTCCTGTGCCCCAAAGCTGATACTGATACTGTCATCTGCTTTATCCAGCTAAATTTGACCAGTCTGAGCTGTCATCCAGGACCCAAACGCCGCTGGATCAACAATGAATCCCTGTACATGCCAGTTTTGCCATGTGTTGCTGGGCCATCCTGGCTAGAACCCATCCTGGTCACTACACGGAGCCATTGGTTGCAGCTGAGCAGTAATTCAAGCCATCAAATCCCCTCCACATTATCATCGCAGCTGTTCCACCCTATTTTGCAGCTGCCTGACACGCTGTAAACTGAGAGTATTGCTTGTGCTGTAGAAGTTGGGGAGCAACCTGTTGGAGAGCAGTGTAGGGGAAAGGCACCTGGGGGTCCTGGGGACAGCAGGAGGACCATGAGCCAGCACTGTGCCCTTGTGGCCAGGAAGGCCAATGGTACCTGGGGTGGATCAGAAGGGGGGTGGTCAGTAGGTCAGAGAGGTTCTCCTGCCCCTCTGCTCTGCCCTGGTGAGACCACATCTGGAATATTGTGTCCAGTTGTGGGCCCCTCAGTTCCAGAAGGACAGGGAACTGCTGCAGAGAGTCCAGCGCAGCCACGAAGATGCTGAAGGGACTGGAGCATCTCCCGTGTGAGGAAAGGCTGAGGGAGCTGGGGCTCTGGAGCTTGGAGAAGACTGAGGGGTGACCTCATTCATGGGGATCAATATGGAAAGGGGCAGTGTCAGGAGGATGGAGCCAGGCTCTTCTCGGTGACAACCAGTGACAGGACAAGGGGCAATGGGTGCAAACTGGAACACAGGAGGTTCCACTTAAATATGAGAAGAAACTTCTTCCTGGTGAGGGTGCCAGAGCCTGGCCCAGGCTGCCCAGGGAGGCTGTGGAGTCTCCTTCTGTGCAGCCATTCAAAGCCGCCTGGACACCTTCCTGTGTAACCTCATCTGGGTGTTCCTGCTCCGGCGGGGGGATTGGACTGGATGAGCTTTCGAGGTCCCTTCCAGCCCCTGACATTCTGGGATTCTGTGATTTTTGGCCGGGAAGAGCTCTGCCTCCAGCTGATGGGCTCCACTGAAGATGAGCCCATGAAGGACAGGGGCCCCCTGGGACTCAACGGGGTCGAATCAAAACATTTCTCTGGACATCAGAGGCACAATTCAGCAGAAGTTTTTTTATTATTGCTGCTTTCTTAGCATTTTCCATGTGCCAAGAAGCAGCATCTTCCTTGGCAGCTCTTCTGGAGTTCAATTTTATGCTGTCGAGCGCTCGCATGCAACTAAGTTCTGTTGCTGAGTTTTCTTAAACTTCCTGTAGCTTATACCTGTAATGGAATTAACATGCAAAACTTGTTCTCAAAAGGAAAAAAAGGCAATCACAGAGCGTTTAGTCATCTCACCTTTATCTGGTTAAAACATAAGAAGCCAAAACCTGCTACTGAATTCCCTCTCAGCAGGCAGAGCTGACCCAACGCGAGACCCGCATAGCCGAGGAAAACCCAATAAACCCAAATTCTCTTTGGTATTAACCAGCGGAACCGAGTTGGCCATCGCGGGCGTAATCTGGCTTTGCGCTGACCGGCAAAACTCACTCCAATATGAGAGCTAAACCCTCAAGAAATTAAAACAAAACCTTTCGGCAAAAACACAAGCTCCATGCAGAGAAATCCTGAAAGCAAATCAGGAATTATGACGTGAAATGAAACCTTCTGCAATTTTCTTCCACCTCTGTATCACAGGTGTGTGCAAAAAGGTAGATATTTAAGGTAGAACTTTTGGGGGTGGTTTAAAAGAACTCTTCTGAAATTCTTTGCTGGTTTGATCCTTGTCTTAAGGTGCCGTCTGATGTGCCAGCTGTCACTGGAACATTGCAAAGGGGATATCGATATAAAATCCAGTGGTAACGTGGAGATTTGAGTGCAGTCATTTCCCTTGAGCCCTGGAAATGGGAATTCAGTCTCCTGAAACTTGCCAAAAAAGCAATTTATTGCATTGCACTGTATTATTTTGTCTTTGTCAAGAGTCGAAACAATTGCGCTTGACTGTAGTTTACTTGCTACGGCTAAAAAACTGCCTCTGAATGGGTGTTTCTGGGTAAAATTTCCAGGTTTTGGAAGTCTTGCTGCAGTTAAGCCTTTTCAGCCAGGGCTGATTCCATTCTCAATCTTTTTTTTATTATTATGAATACAACAGTGACCGTCCTCTCAATACCCTTTCCGAAATCGCTTCTTCGTGTATGTGAGGAGCTGTTAAATACGAGCCGTAATATCAGGAAACCAGCTTGTGCGACTCAAGGAAAACGAGATGCCGTCCCGCTTTAATAACCCAGCAATCGTGCAAATTGTTTTTCAGCAACTGGAGTAGAAATCAAATCGTTTGGAATTTTACCAGCAGCGAGAGCAAATATGTTCTTCCGTCTGTCCTTCCCATGTCTGTTTTTCTTCTGTTCCTTTCTCCGTTCCTTTTTTGGTAGGTTCAAATGTTAATACTACTCAAAACACAGCAGGGGTTCAAGAGGCTCCTGAGAAGATGCACAAAATACGCCGAGTTTTGGGGGTGAAGCCGGTGTCTCGGAGGCTACACTCAACAAGCAAATCCCTTGGAGATGCGAGGACCATAGTTGCCAAGACCTTAGTTCTTGCTCTACCCTTTTCCTGGTTTGAATCAAGCAAAGAGTGAAAAAGTTCTACGTCGTTCTTACTAAAATTCACAGACTAAGTGTTTTCCTTTTGTGGGGAAAAGATGGTGAAGATATTAGTCTGAAAGACTTAGTCTCCCTACTGCGACTGACTTTTTGATTATACTGAAAAAATAGCTTTAGGTAAGAAGACCTATTTTATGATTATTTGATATTAGAAACTCCATTGATTTGTTTAGCAAGATTCTCCTACTGCACCGTAAAAATGTTTGTAATCAGAGAAGACTTGGGAGGAGATTCTAAAGGAACGTGGGTATTTATCACAGTGTGATGTTATTTTTTTCCCTCTTTAAGTCACAGGAATCTTTCTTGTAGAATCATTAAAAAAAAGTGACTTTGAGTTGTGTGTTGCTCAGCAAGATAAAAATGTAACTTTCTAAAGGCACGTAAATAGGATTAACCCTGACATGTGGTCCTCCCTAGGTGTGTGAGAAGACACTTGTGTTGCTAATTTTTCTGTTTCAGTGCTTTCTTTGACAATGGATTTAAAAATTCTGAAACTTCCGAATTCCGACTCCTCGTGGCTCATACTCAACCGTTGCATCTCCAGGGTCATCTTTTCCTTTTAAAAGCTCAATTTGCTCTGTGGTCATCCATGGAGAAGGTATTGATCCGACTTCTGATGTTCTCTGTTGCTTCATCTCCAAGTACCCCTTGGGTTTGGGGAGGGTTTAAGCTGCGCCTAATTCCCATCCTAGCGGCAGTGCCACGGCCAGGCAGGGTTTGAGGAGGTTTGCCGGGCTGGGCCGGGGAGAGGAGCAGCTGGGACTGGTTCTTGCTAAGCCGAGCTTTGCTGAGCACTGTGTCTCTCAGAGGAGCTAAAGCCGGCGGTGACCCAGCGGCGTCCCAGGCAGGGACACGGGAGGTGACGGTGGGACACGGCCAGACGCTCCAGACAGATCCAGTTGCTGTTATAGAATCATAGAATCTCTTCACCCTGTTCAAGATGAGAGAAAACTTAAAGGTAAATTGTGGGCTCTGAAACCGGCATATCAAATTTTTAGGTTATTTCCCTAATTCGTTGCCAGTTCAAGGTTTGTAAAGTCTTGGCGCGATTGGCAAGATCTTGGTGATCCCTGTGCTGTCACCCCCTTTTCTACCTCAGCGCAGCTGCGAGTTGGTGCTGGAATCAGAAATTGCTTTTTTTGCTCATTTTGCACCCCAACTGCTGGGTGTTTTCTTATAAAATACATGAGAAAATACTCAAATCACCCAAAATCTCTGTCGTTGCCCAAACTCCTCCAGCAATGGTGAAGGGCAGTACTGAAAAGATTTTCCTTGATATAAGACATCCCAGGAACATGTGCAATCAAATATTTAAAAAAAAAAAAAATTAAGGTAACTTTATTCCAAGTAACAAGCCAATCTTAATTTTAGGGCCATGGTTTAGTGCCAGAGTTGGGTTATGGTTGCACTCGATGATCCTCAGCGTCTCTTCCAGCTGAAATGATTCTGTGATTCTGTGAACTTTTCTCCCCTCTTTCTAGTTTTGAAGCAGATTATTAAGAAACCTGAAGGTCAGAAGGAGCCTCTGTAATTCCAGCTCAGACGTAACCTGTTCACCAATGCGTTTGGATAGATTTAAACCTGCTTTCAAGGGTGTGTTTGAAGAGTTTAAAAGATGAGATCTTGGCCCAGTCGCCGTTGATAGCAAAGCTTCTGTCTCAGATGGGATTTCATTCCAATTTGAAAATTAAGAGAAGGGTGGATCCTCATTAGTGTAATCAGCTTAAATGGGTTGACTGCTCTAAAGCAATTCGTTTAATTTGTTTGGAACATGTTTAATTTTAGCTGGAGATGTTCTGCTCTCGCACAGTTGCTATTTCTGCTGTTTATCGTGTTATTTCATATTCCGTGATTTGTCAAAAGAAACTTTCTGAATGAGAATATTGCGACAATCTACATCCCATTAATCAGCACTGCTTTAAAATCTGGCGCTGCTATCGTGTCTCTGCACCCGTTTCTATGACGAATAGTCCTTGCTGCGCACATAAAGTGTGTTTTTGTGTCAAGCACCAGCTGTTTGTTTGATGTTGGGTTGCTCCCCCATCGCTCTGACTTTGGGTGTTTAATTTGGGGTTCCTCAGGAGCATCTCTTTGAAGCCTGCACCAAGAGAGTTTATGAAATTCTCCGGTAATTCTTCTTGAAATTGAAGCTGTCGTCTCCTCGTTGTTCAGCCACGCCGCATCTAAGGGCGGTGGAAACCAATTTCCCGTGGGGGCAAAAAATAAATAATTTAAACAATCAGTGATTCAGACGTACGAGCATCGTTCGGTTTTCACAAGTTGCGGTTGTCTCCTGGCGATTGGATGTACGGGGACTCGGCTTTTGCAACTGGACTGATGGAGGTGCTGCATTTTGTTTCCTGTGCTCGCTGCCATGTCTCTTCTCGGGTGTATTTTGGGCTGCTCACTGTGACACGAGGTTTATGGCTCATACCCGGCGCATCGGTACGTGCTCACTGCCCCTTCCATGCGAGGTAGATGCTACAAAATCCGAATTCCCGTGGGCACAACCTTTGCGTGGCATCTCTGCCCATCGCCATTTCATAACCCGTCCTGGAAATGGCCTTAGGCCGTCTGTAGGACTCGTACATTGGGACTAACGGAGTCTGCTGGGTGTCTGATGAGTTTTTAGGGTCTATAAAGCATGTGGTGACAAGACAATATGACTCGAATCATGCTTGATGTTGAGATGGAAATATGCTGCAAAGTATAGTTCGCTGGTGTTAATCCAGCTCAAATGAAGCTCTTTCTGCCGTTCAAGCTCAAACACCGAGCTCATTTTGGGGTTGATCCAACTGATTGCTCTGGTGGAAGCAAAGCCAGAGTTTGCAGCTTTGATGTCTGCGTTTGCCTCTCGTTCCAGCCACAGAATCACAGAATGTCAGGGATTGGGAGGGACCTCGAAAGATCATCCAGTCCAATCCACCTGCCAGAGCACGACTCTTTCATCTCAGAAGCGCTGCGCTGGCTTTTCACTGCACTCAGCTGGAATTTCTTCCAAGACATCGCGTTGCTGAAAGAGCAGGATTTGCCTGTGGATTCCAGCACAGCGATCGGTCTGTTCTCTGGGCTGATAAATGTTCTACGGGAGCGAGGGTGGAGCGGGGCCTTGGATGTACAGCCGAGCCAAATCACTGAAGTCGTTGAGCAAATTCCGATTATTTCTGCTTGCAGCAGCCTTTGCGGTAATAGAAGGAGAACCTGCACTTGTTATGGCTGGATTTTTTCCCCTTAATGTGCTTTTTTTTTATGCCGTGGAGCAATTCCTTGTTGAGATGTTATTTCGTACATTAATTGCATTCAACCCATCATGGTTTGTATTTCAAGTGTTGAGTTGACCCGTTGAATCCTCAAGACTTTTGCTCTGCCTGTGGCTTTTCTTCCTGCGCTCCTGGAATCCAGATCTGCTCATCCAGGACAGGTCATTTCGCCACACTGCGGTTTGCTTTGACCTTTTCAGTCCTCTGCCCATGCAATTGCTCACCATTAAAAACCTCAGGTTCCTCTACCCAGGCCAAAGAACGTTTTTCCTCCCTCAATCTTTCTTGGCAATGTCCTTCTTGAGTATTTACAGCTCTGCTGGTGAGACTGGTGAAGTTCTTGCAGTTCACCGTGGCGATGGACTCGGCGGGACCACGGTGCTTGTTGCTGAAATAGAGGCCAAGCTTGGTCCTGAATTATGCAGATGGGCTGTGATTAAATACAATTTTATGCACATTTTCTTAGGCTCCTCCTTTTTACTGTTTCTAAAAAGAGTATCAAAGATGCCCGTGTCTCAAGCTTGAAATCATCCTGTTTGAAAAATCCTGCAGGCGTCAGGCACCCTTTAATATTGACATCAAACTCCGAACTTCTCTTCCAAGGTTCTTAAAAAAATGCTAAATATTGATTTATGTTTGAGTGAGCCGAGGGCATGTTATCCCGTTTCCCTCATAACTTTGTTTTAGTGACTGGTGTGGAGCTGAGCAGCCCCAGCGATGCCCCATTGGGTCTGGGATGTGCAAGCGATGCAGCCCAGCTCTGAAAAGTCCATCTATTTTACAGCATTTTTCTCCTCGCAAAGCCAAGAGGTAAGCTCTAGACTGCTGAGCTGGCAGCGTCACTGCTGAAAACCCTCCGAGAAAAATCAAACGCTCAAAAATATGCCAGAAACTAATAATGTCTCCCGTAGATTGGCACTTATGATGGTTTTTTTTAATGTTCTTCGTTCCAACGTCACCTTGCAGGAGCCTCCACCTACAGTAGAGCCTCCCAGAGCTTGGAAGCTGGTTCTTACGTCTAGTAGGAATTTTTTTTAATTGCGATGCTGTAAATTTACTTCTTTCCCCTTGCTTTGGGAATGGAATTCTTCGCCTTCCTTAAGAGCCTTTCTGCAATTTTGTTCTCCCGTATTCTTTAATTAGCACACTCCTAATCCGGGTGGTTTCCTTCCTTATTTGCACTTTCCAAGGCTGTTGTCCTGCTGTAGAAATTGTAGAATTGTAGAATCATTTTGGTTGGAAAAGACCTTTAAGATCATCGAATTCAACCGCTAACCCAACACTGCCAAGTCCACCTCTAAACCGTGTCCCTAAGAACCTCATCTCTGTGTCTTTTAAACACTGTATATATATCTTGAATTTATAATAGTTTTAAACTTGTCATAGAATATTCTGCTACTGTTTTCTGTTATTCTCTATTCTTCTAATTATTCTCTAAAATGTAGAGATGATGATCTTGGTATTAGAGGTAATGTAGGTTAAGACTTTACTCAGCGCTCAACCATGAGTTACTTCAAGACCTGTTGTGGTTGTTCGAGCCTTCAACACTAACCTGATGGCGTTAAATGATGGTTTGTGTTGGCTTGGGGATACCTGAAAATGTTTTAGAGCTGCCTGGGTCTCATCCCATCATCATTCAGCTTTCTAAATTGCTTCTGCATCAAACCATCCTCTTTTCTTCAAAGACTTAATTGCTGTTAATGCTCCCTAAGGCACGAAGCTCTGGTAGGAACGGTAGCTCCCAAGACCAGGTTGGCTCAATGTTTTACATGGGACATAAAACTCCGGTTAGACTGGGAATTCCTCCAATACTCTGTAATCTCTCCTTAACGCGTCCTGATGACTGATACCTAATACGACTCCCCAGTAACGAGATTAAACCCATCCTCTGGTAATCTTTGTCAAGCTGCGTTTGGCCCTTTTTGAGTAACGTGTGAGAGCGTAAGTTCTGTAATATTTAAGCTTTAGTCATCTCAGCGCCGCATTTATTGTATTGTTGGCAAGTCGATGAGCGCTGTCGGGCGGATTAACAAGGCTTTGCTAATCCCGTTAGGAGGATGGAAAGTCATTGCATTGCTGACACTCTCCAGCCTTAGTGTTTCTTTATTTTACCACCATGACCGAGCAGGTACCAAACCCTGCACTTACACAAGCAATTTAATCCCTGAATTAATCATTTGGGTTGGAAGACACCCTTAACATCATCAAGTCCAACCATAATTCTGGCATCTGACAATTAGTGAGGGAGTTTTTTACCTTTAATATTGATGTCTTACGTAAATATAGGTGTGCATATGCATTTACTTTAAACACGTCGTAAAATGTGTAATCACTGTCCTTTAAGGTCTCGTGCTATATAATTTATGGACCTCTGTGTATGTATAATACAGAACCTTTACACCGAACGGCAGGACATCGTACCGTCCTGTATTCAAGCCAAGATGTTGTTTTGACATAGGACAAAACCTCGTATTTCAAAACAAACCTCCTTCCATTGTGTTGTGGAACTGCTTATGAGCTGTAAACTGGAAATATATATATTTTAAGGAGGTGTTACATAGCTTGATACCAATGCCGGGACACCGAGTGCCTGTGCTAGATGCCGATTAGAAAAACTTGCAGTTAGTCCTGTGCTTAATTCCTCCCCGCGTGGGCTGGTCTGATTTTTCTTTTTGACTCAAAGGTGGTTCAAGGAGCTCTGTGCAGCTTGGGGAGCGTTCAGACACACAGGCTGGGTTTATTTTCCCTTTTTTTCTGGTGCCTTTCAGAAGTCTAATCCACACCAAAAGCCACTGGCAGCTGAGGATAAATATTGCGTATTCTTGCAGAGAAATCTGCTGGCGGGTGGGAATCGCAGGTTCTGCCTATGACTCGTTGGCTGCTGAGAGTTTTTACAGCACAAAGCTTTGCACATATTTTTAGTGACTCCAATAGCTTATTTTGACACAGTGATGGGTCAAAATTGAAACCTTCGCCCTCTCTTAAAGGAAAACTTTTTTTTTTCCCTTTGCTCGTGGGTATAATAAAATTGGTGTAAAAAGCGAGGGTGTGTATTATCTTGGTTGAAAAAATGGCCCTTTTTTGCACATTACTGATTTTCTTTCTGACTGTGCCAGCCCACGTGTGGGGTTGTGCTCTGCCCGGTGTTTAGTGCGACACAGGGAATTCTGTGTCTTCTTCCATGAAATCCAAGCATTTTATTGCTTTGAAATCCATTTGTCTATTGAAGGGTGAGCAAAGCCTGTGCTGATTTGGCCTTGGGTTCATTCGCTGAAAATAATTTGCTTGGCAAGATCAAACAGAAAAGACGCTCAAGAGGTAAAAATAAAGGTTTTGCCCAGCGCAAGCTTTACACACAGGGCGGGTATTGACGGATTTCATTTCTTTCCCTGTTTTTCCAGCGGAAGGGCTTCCCCAGGTGTATTACTTCGGGCCGTGCGGAAAGTACAATGCCATGGTACTAGAGCTGCTTGGGCCGAGCCTGGAGGATTTGTTTGACTTGTGCGACAGGACGTTCACTCTGAAGACGGTGCTGATGATTGCCATCCAGCTGGTGAGTGACAAATTGTGGTTATGTCAGGCCTAGATGGAGGATGCGGTAGGTTTAACATGAGGTTCAAGGGTGTCTGTTGGTTGGAGAGAGAAGCTTCTTCCATTGTAGACTCACAGAAGGGTTTGGGTTGGAAGGGACCTTCGAAGACCATCTAGCCCAAGATGTCCAGGACATCTTCCACTAGACCAGGTTGCTCAAAGCCCCGTCCAACCCGACCTTGAACATTCCCAGTCGTGGGGCACCCATAACTTCTCTGGGCAGCCTGTTCCAATGTCTCACTGCCCTCGTCACGAAGAATTTCTGTCCTATCTAAACCTGCCCTCTTTCAGCTTAAAACTGTTGCCCCTCATCCTACATATTTTAGTAAAAACTCTCTCTCCATCTTTCTTAGAAAAGGACGTTTCTCGGGTTTGAGAAAAACTCTTGATGGGAAGGTCAGATAATGCTTATGAGAAAACTTGTTCTTTGCGCAGCAGAACCAGCGAAGCCGGATTCCTATGGCCTTGTGTCCTGTGTCCCCTACACACCCCTGCCCCAACTCCTCCCTCTCTTTGGACACCCCCACAACACCTCATTTCTCACCCGCTCCCGGGGACACAGGAGCACAGCACCCTCCCACACTCCTACCAGTTTTACTGGTTTGGTGCTATCAGGCTGCTCATGAAACCTCCCTGAGCAGTGAGAGCCAAGCATTCCAGGTCTCCCCCTTGGTCAAATTTGGTCAAAATTGGAAAGGAATAAACCTACGGGCAACATCACGAAGCCTGTAAAGGAACTCAAGCTGAAAGCGGTAGCTTGGATTTGTGTTTGCGTTAAGAGCGGACAACGTGAAAACCGAACGTCCTGAATGCAGTGGGTGGACTTCCAGGGGTAGGGCCAACCGGTTCTCATTGGAGTTCGACTTTCTGGTTTCCACGCCGTGGTCTGCAGGTGCCCAAGTGGCACAGCAGAGGTGGGACTGAATATTCACATTAGGTATATTCATGTTAACAGATCTGTGGAAAGAAGTGTTGAAGGAAAGAGAAGGTGGTGAGGGAGCGGGGAACACAATCTTTTCTAAATAAACTGACGTTTGCCACGGCAAAATCTCAAATGGAACATTGTGGTCGCAGATGCCGAAGCTGGAACAGCACCTGCCTGGTAGTGGGTGCATGAAGTTGTGCTCCTACAGCTCAGGGTCCAGTTTTGTTGGCCTTGAGTGTTCCTTCATCAGTGGAAAACCAATTTATAATGTTGTTTTTGATTAAATCAAGTGGCATCAGATGCCGAAGCCTTGGATACAGCTTGTATGACCTTTGGGTTGTAACGATGTAAACGTAAAGATGTAAATGTGTTCCCGTGAGACTGCTGGGGGCATCAGGACTGTCCCATCGTGTCCCTCTGCCTTTTGCCCAGCCCTGGGTTTGTGGTTGAGCTCTGTGCTTGGAGGGTCTTCACCGACATCATCTTGTGACATCAAATGCATCCAGGCAGGTGGAGGTAAAGAAAAAAAGAGTATGAAAGATCCAACAGCTTCTGTGTGGGTGGTGGCAGCAAAAAAGCAGCTGAACGAGTATTTTCAGGTGCTGCTGAGTGTGTCAATTCATCTGACATCTGTCCAGATTGTTGTCCTGGCCATATCTGCTTTGCCGGGAGGTTTTAAGGAACAAAAAAAACCCCTTTTTTTTTCAGATTGTGTAATTGCTGTTGCCCATTTCAACAACTGAGCGTCTCCGGTAGCAGCAACAAATCAAATGAGCCAGTCAAGCTCTGTTTGAAAGCTCGTTACGTACGGAGAGGTGAGGAAGCGCTTTGTTCCAGCTTTAGGGGTCGCGTCTTCATTTGAATCGCCTCCCGCCGCACCTTTTTGTCTTCCAACCCGCCGCCGCGTCCTGGAGGTGACTGGGAGCGTGAAGAGCGGCTGAGGCGCAGAGCATCTGCTCCGCTGCGCATCACCCGGCAGCCATCAGGAATAACGGCTCTTACCCGGGAAACCCATTTTCTCAGCACGTTGAAATAAATCACCGCATAGAGGGGTGGGGAACAGCAACAAGTGCTATTACTGTCTTTAAAGGGCCTTTGAGCAAGTCCTGTTTTTTAAGACTGATTTCACCTGCAGTCTATTTTTTCATGTCTCCCGCCCTCCCTGTGCAGCGCGTTTTTTATTTTTTAAGGAGTGCTGCCACCTCCTGCCTGGAGCTTCTTTCCGAGTGGCTCAAATGCAGCAGGTGTTCCTTAAAAATACGGTATCTGATCAAGCTCTGGAAGGCTCGTTAGGATTCCTTGTTCGGCTCTAAAGTTAAGATTTGTTCAGAGGTGGAAGAAGTTTCTTTAGGACAACATATAGTTGCTGCTATTTCTTCTCTTAATCGGGTGAATAGTGTAGAAAGATGTGCTGTGGACAGGGACACGCCGTTCTCTCGGATGGACTGGAGAATTACATTCTTGTGTTGGAAACATTTCAGTAAACTAGTAAATGATGCTTCCTCTTTTTTATACACTTGATGGAAAAGGCCAGTGTGTGACTGGGAGAGTTCTTTAGCTTGTAAAGATACATAAAATGAGTAAAGAATCAGCTATGTAAATGGTCATTAAGAAATGCTGAAAATGTTTCAAGAACTGTTTTTTTTTGGCAGTGTGGGGGTGTTTCGATGGCATGGGAAGTTGTCATTTTAAACATAGTTTGCAGGACAACTTCTGGCCTGGGTGACTTCTTGGTAGCCACCTCTTGAACCCGACTGGCCCATTGCCCAAGGGGGCTCGAGAGAGGACCGTGTTTGACGTGTCATTTTGTGGTGTGCGCGGTATTGCAAATAGACCCACCAATTCTGAATCATTGAACTGACGTTGTAGGTGTAAAATAACTGCATTACACACTCACTGTGCTATTGGAATAAACCGAATGCTACTCGTACGATCAGTTGAATCACTCGCACTTGATCAGAACCAGCCGTCGTTCTAGGAGAGGTGAGTTCTGCAGGACTTGGTAGCACAAGAGATCCCAATTAGGATGAAAATCCTTTTTTGCCTCTAAGGACTTTTTATTAATACTATGTGCGCACTGGCTTTTTGTCTCCTATGTAGACAGACAGCTACACAGTAATTTCCAAATTGCTTGATTTACATATACAAACAGCAATCATTTCTAT
This sequence comes from Pampusana beccarii, assembly GCA_013399365.1. Lineage (NCBI taxonomy): Eukaryota > Metazoa > Chordata > Aves > Columbiformes > Columbidae > Pampusana > Pampusana beccarii. The sequence goes on along the minus strand of VWYH01007178.1, from coordinate 123,573 downwards.
TTACTCTCCTGTGTTGAGCTACAGTCTCATATACTCTGAATCCAGATGTAACGTCAAAGTAATAAAACAACAGAGGATTGGAAGGTGATGTAGTTAGATGAATGTGGTTCATCGAATGGGGTTTTATAACAAATTCTCTTAAACTGCCACATCAGGAATAATAGCCCTCAGGATTTTTAAAAGTATTGGGTTGGTGCAAAAGTAGTTGCGGTTTCGGACTGTGAATTTTAAATCGTTATAATGGATGGGACCGAGTGATTGCAGGCATGTGGAGCTTCCAGCTAAGTGTGGATCCAGGGTCTGGAAAGAGAAAAAGAGACGTGGGTTTGCCAGCCAGGGATGCGTCTGGATTTGGCGTGAGAAACAAAAGAGCAGTCGGGGTCTACAGACCCAATGATGTGCAGACTGGCACTTGTTAGTGCCAAATTTGGAGTGTGCACTGGTTTTGTGTCGGTAAACGAGTACACGGCCTTTCCAAAGAAGCATCTTGCATAACGAAGCCACCGCACACACACAGGACAGCCGTGGACTAAGCGGGGCTTCACGTGTTTTCATTTAAAACCTAAAAAATAAATGAGAAGGTAATAAATGAAATGGAATAGTGAATTATTTCCCATTGGAATCATCTAAGAAGTTAGGAACCCAAAGGAGAACTGCTTGCTGACCTGTTCAGACTTCATCTGCAATAGATTTAGTTTCAAAAGCAATATTAACAATGAGCCTCTGCATTTCAGAGGGGAAAGGACCCTCCATCACCTTGAAAATGGAGTTCCTGCCCTTTTCCCTTCCCTTCTCAGTTGTACCGCCAGAGCAAAGTTAGGCAGAAGCTGAAAAGTATTCCAGCCATTCCGAACTGATGAGATTAATTATAATTTTTAGTCAACATTAAGGATCGTAAGGCCCAAAAATCCCCCTCCATGAAGAATCTGGCGTGTCTAATACAACATATGGGTCGAGGGAGGGAGGTGGGAAGACACCGAGCAGCAAGGGAAGAGCTCTTGGTAACCGGTTTATTGTGTTTAAAATCAATGCAAAATCAATGCTGTTCCCAATGGAATCCTTCCAAGAGCTGGGAACGGTTCAGAAAAGGCCTTTGCAGTTTCTGTTGGGATAAAATCGGAAAGCGCAGACAAATTCATCTTCCAGCTCCGCATCGGAGGACGTGACCCGGCTCCCATCATAACATCTGCCTCAGTTGGCTTCGTCCATTGTTGAGTTTCTCGTAGAGCGGCCGAAATCTGGGATGGCACTGAGCAGAGGGCAGGTGATGGGCTAACAAACCGCGTGCCTCGTTAGCCAGGAGGGAGTGGTACCTGCAAATAACCCAAATAACTCTCCCCTGGTCATTTTGCAGATCTCTCGGATGGAGTACGTGCATTCCAAAAACCTCATCTACCGAGACGTCAAGCCGGAAAACTTCCTTATTGGCCGGCAAGGCAACAAGAAAGAGCACGTCATTCACATCATAGACTTTGGCTTGGCCAAGGAGTACATCGACCCCGAGACCAAAAAACACATTCCTTACCGGGAACATAAGAGCCTAACGGGAACGGCGAGATACATGTCCATCAACACCCACCTCGGCAAAGGTCGGTGTGGCCCCCAATGGCCGCTCGGCTCGCGGCTCTTTGATTCCCTACAAGATATTCATGAGCTGCTCGATGTCGTGATGCTGTATACAGGCTGTTTTTAAAATCTTTACAGACTTTTAAAAAGTTTTACAGGCTTTTTAAACTTTTCCACCCCCCCTTTTGAGGAACTGAAATGTTAGAAGCCTCGTAATTATAGTTTTTGTTAGGAACTAAATAACCAATAGCAAGCCCGCCCTGATAAAATACGAGTAGGCGGGTAGTAATTGCTGTACTAAATGGTGACCAAAGAGATTTTTATAGCTCAGCACTGGACCGGTACCTTCCAGTTTCAGTTGTTAGAGCTGGATGTTCCCTGGCCTAATGATTGGTTGGAGAAAATTAACGATTTAATTACTTTTAAACCTGGCTTTCATCTCCTCACTGCCTTCTTTTATACCAAGAGATTACATTTATGTTGCTGAAAGGCAAAAAAAAAACTTATTAAATGTTTATATTCACTTATAAGAGCGTTAAGACAACGGAATATTAATATTCCATCTCTGCCGGGGGGCTTCGTGGACCTGATGTTTTGCAGCCCAGGTGGAGTCAGTCCCTTCACATTTCAGGATGGATCAAAGGGAAGGAACCTGGTTGCAATTTTTCTGAGAGATGAGCGCGCTCAACCATCTTCCCAAGAAGTTCAGCTGCATCGTTACACTTAATTACCTCTTTTTTTTGCCCCATTTCAGAGCTATATCAGGGTAACCTGCAGTCTCTGGTATCCTCCCTTGAGTTTTTTTATACATTTTGCTAGATTATTTTAAGGATGCTTTTTCCTTTGGCTCAAGGCCATTTTCCCCTCCCAGTTATAACATCTGCATGGCAAAAGCAGCAAGCGTTTCACAAGGAAAATCTTGAAGGAGCTATTTTTGCTCGGCTCCGACACGCTGAGCTGCAGGAGCAATTGGGAAGGGGTTGGCACTGTGCAATGTGGTCATTCCTGCCTCTTTCTCCGAAATTCAGAGGAATCTCCTGCCTTCTAGCTGATCTTTATGTATTTTATGGGTTTTTCTAGTAGGTTTTTGCGCAGTATCTGAGCTACAGACAGCAAATGAACCTCCCCGTGATAACTTTATCTCAGCAGCAGGTGCAGCTGCTGGTCAAATCCATTCCTGCAGCTGCAGCATCAATTTGTCTTCTATTTCAGAGCAAAGTCGTCGAGACGACTTGGAAGCCCTTGGCCACATGTTTATGTATTTCCTCCGAGGCAGCCTGCCCTGGCAAGGACTGAAGGTAGGTTTGAACTTCAGCTTTTGCCCTTTGAAACTTTGGTCTCTGCCCTAATGGTGGGGGAAATATTTGCAAAACCCATCCAGAAACACCATCCTCTCCTTTGTGTCCTTGAAGGCGAATGATGAGGCATTAGCTTTACCTACAGGAGAAATTTTAAGATATATATATATTTTAAGAAATACGTCACCTGGCACTTTGAGTTACCGTTAGCTTTGCTGAATTGGTCCGAGTCTGGGGAGAAGACCCGGCAGAGGCTGATGAGCAGCTGTTGAGCATCTTTACCATAACATACAGATGCCCCAAGCCGGAGTGCGACTGGGACAGGCTGGTTGTTGATGAAATTCCAGTTCCAGCACACACAGTTCCCCAGCCACATCTCTGAAACGTGTTCATAATGGCAGCAGTTTGGTGGGTTTAGATTTGCAGGTGGACTTGGGCTTGAAAAACTAGTTTTCTGGCTGAAGTCTTGAGCTCAGCTTCCCTCCAGAGACAGGAACACTCGGTGCTCTGGGGTTTATGAAGTGTCGTGTAGGGCTGCAAGCGATGGAGCTGCGACAACAGCAGCACCCGTCCGTCAGCTGGATTAACGAGCAGAGAGTCATTCGCCAGCTCCACGGCTGCCGGTGGCTGCATCTTCCCTTCTCCAGCATTTTCCCGATGATGAAGCAACTGAGTTCAACTTCGGAATTGCAGGGAGTGGAGGGATTGGATTTGGTCAGGTTTATTAATGAAAGACAATACCTCCGGTTAGTGCTGTTGGAGAAAATAAATCAGCTTTTGGGCTCACAGGCTCTCAGCAGAGCTGTGGTCAGAGGCAGCGTCTTGCGTGCTAGACCTTGTTAAGCTGCTTTGTCACCGTCCATACAGACTTAGTCTCAGCTTAGCCTTATCAGACATGCGCCAGAAACGTTGGCAACCATTCATAAAATCAAAGAAAGGGGTTTTTGAGCATTAAAGTGATTTAATCTCTCCTACTTTCAGTTCACACCTTTGCAAGTTTGGTTACATATTTTATTTCTAGCTTAGTTGAACTTATCTGCTTTAAATTAATCCTGTAAATTGTTCTAAATTAATTCCAGGTTTAGACAAGGTTCTACAAAATTTCCTCAGTTCATTGCTGAACTTGAGAAGAATTAGTTCACTGCTCTTGAAGTCCTGCATTTTTTTTTAGCTCCAAACCCAAATATAGACTCTTTAGCTTGATCTAGAATATGGCATCTTCAGACTTCTGGGTTTCCTCAGTTTACACTTTTGGTCTGTACTGTCAGTGCTAAAGTCTTGAGAGAACGTCTTATGATGCTAATTATGCTGCTGACAGGTCTAACAGGCATATTTGAAATAAAGGCAATAAAACCCGTTTTCAGAGTGCCAAGTGGAGCAGAGTTCTCTGCTTCAAGAGGGATCGAGGTGGGAAATCTGACTGGTAATTGTTTCACTTTTCTTGATGACTAGCTGTTTAATCAGTGATCGTCACTTTGGGGTGAAAGAAGAAGTAACGTAGTAGTAGCATGGGATTTAAGAGAAGTGTGACTGATGTAAATGTGTTATTTGCAGTCTCTTATACACAATAAAAACCCAACATGCCCAAAGTGCCGTTGCGATTTTTCTCCTTTTACAGTTGTTTATGGAAGTGGTGGGGTTGACAGTGGCTTTAAGGCTGGGACTGATGTGCGGTTGCAGTATGTGCAGTTTATTTTCTTGTCCCATGAAATCTTCCCTATAGAGTCCTCAGGACTGGGCTGGTAAGAAATCGGCCTCGTAAGACACTAACGAGTGTCCTTCCTTTCAAGTCCTGAAGATGTTTTGAACATGTCCTTGGATATTTGTTGCTGACAGCACGTGAAATGCATAGCGGGAATTACAACAGATAGTATTCCTGCTAGTGTAGTCTAGGTTGGAGTTTATTACAAGTAACATCTCCTGATACCACCCAGAATCAGCATTAAATTCTTTGTTTTTCTTCCCACACAGCATGTCGTTTATCACATGGTTGAACTCTTTCTCCACAACTGTTTTGTCTTTGTGCGCTACAGGCTGACACCTTAAAAGAGAGGTATCAGAAGATTGGGGACACAAAGAGAAACACTCCGGTTGAGGTTCTCTGTGAGAACTTTCCAGGTAAAGCCCTGATGGGACCGTTTGCCCGCAGTTGGAGGTGGACACGCCATGTTAAATACGACAGTTCTGAGCTCTTCTGGCAGAAAGTATTTGGGCAATGTGTATCCGTGATGTTGTTCCTCAAGCCGGCAGACAACAGGAGCTGCTGCTATAAATTCCTGAGGCCTGAGGGCTCTTGGCTGTGGCTTCGAATTAGAATAACTCTTCCCATCAAGGAGGCTGGACATGGCTCAAGTGCCTCATGTTCCCGCTTTACTTCCTTCCAAAAGAGGGTGGCATTATCTTCCCTCTCCCAAGTGACAGTGTTGGATCTACTGAGTTAATTCTTGTCCGGATTGAAGGTTTTACAGGTGTTAAAATTGTAGGTGGCCAGCTTAGAAGATGGGATGCTGTGTCTGGCCTTGAATTCTACCTTCAGAGAGCGGTTTTAAGGAGAGTGTTACTAAAGATGAGCAGAGTACAAAGTTAAAGCCATCCCTGGGTACCCAGTGGCCTTCACAGAGTGGGGTTTTTCGGTGTTTTTTGAAATCCTGACACCAGGGAGAGCACCCAAGTCCCCACAATCAGCCCCGTTCCTGTAGGAGCTGTCGTGTCATATGGCAGGTTCCCATATAGGAGTTAATTGATTCATAGAATCATTGAGGTTGGAAACGACCCTTAAGATCGTCGAGCTCAAATGTTAACCTAGTGCTATCAAGTCTGCCACTAAACCATGTCCCTAAACATCGTGTTGCTGAAATAAAACAGCTTGAGTAGAAAAAATTATTATCATAAGCTCAACTTTCTAAAAAATCTCTGAGGTGCTCTGGTGAGTTTGAGGAGCGTATTTCCAGTGTGTGTGTGTTGGCTCTGAGTGGTTTGTAAGTGCTGGAGCTCGTGTGCAAGCAGAACTGACGCTGCCGCTCTTTTCCTGACAGAGGAGATGGCCACGTACCTCCGATACGTCAGGCGATTAGACTTCTTTGAGAGACCAGACTACGATTATTTACGAACCATCTTCACGGAGCTGTTTGAAAAGAAAGGCTACACCTTCGACTACGCCTACGACTGGGTCGGCAGGCCGATTGTAAGTTGTCCCCACGAAATGCAGCGCCTTGCCTTCCCACTGCTGCTTCCTCACCACCTGAAAATTTCTAATTCCAATTAAATGCCGATGAGCTTAGGATCAAATTTTTCACTTGTGTTCTCCACCTAACGTACTGAGATATCCTGATGTTGCATTCAGGGTTTTTTTTGCAGTTTCCCTAAGGGGGAGAAGGTCCGTTCCCACGAATTTGGCCTTGTCCTGATGGGGCATTCAAACCTGATTTTCCCAACTGTGGCAGTGAACATGACTAGACTTAATTTCCTCTAGTTTAGCACAGGATTTGTGACCAGTATCTAAAGAGATCTATCCTAAAGCAGGAGAACACACATGCTAGCTCAGCACTGAATGGTGGAAGACCTCTGTAATGGTCAAGTTCTCACCGAGACATATGGGAGATCTAGGCAGGGCTCTGATGGATGTTCAGTGAACAAAAAAACAGTTCTAAGCTCAGAAGGTCTTGGGCTTTACCCTACTCCAGAGGCTGGACCAGCTCTTTTTAGCACATGGCAAGGAAATGTGGGAGTAACCAAGCTCCGTTGAGTAGTTCTCTGACACCAGGTGGCCCATAACTGTGATCTCATTGCATCGCTTCGATTGTCAAAAGCCATTTATAGTCAAGAAGACGTTGGCCAACAGATACATCATGGGGAAGTGTGGTGGAAAAGTCTAAAGCTCTTCCGCTGGCTGCCTGTCGCTTGCATTTGGTGTCGTTCTGCTGATTGCCTCCTTGCCAACGGCTGCTCACCGCACACCAGCATCTGTAAACTAACTGTCGCTGGTGCCAGATCAGATGCCTTCAGTGCTAAACTTGGTTCTGTCGACAGTGATTTACCGTCCCAACTATATTTAGCGTCACCAATGTTTACTGCGCCCGGAACAGTTCATAAGAAATCATTCTCTTTGTGAATCATGATTTTTCTCCTCGTTTTTCTTTAATTACAAAGGCAATTGATAAAAAGCTCCTTGTAAGACAAGCGTGCGATTGCTGACAACTGCAGCGGTTGCTATGGAGATTTTGGTGGTGTGAGCTGGGATTATGACTTGGGGGAGAATAGAGCAGATGAAGCTTTAATTTTAACACATCCTGTTCCTATGTTTTTACAAGCGGTGAGACAATGAGATGAGGAAAACAAGTCTGTATATTTTCACTTGTAATAATCCCATGTGAGACACATTAGGTGTGATCTGATGCCATTACAGATACCTAACTACATCTTTTAAATTAATTTTTATGCAAGGCCTTTGGTGCTGATGTCCAGCATCAAATCACAGGGATTTTATAGCCCTGACTCTAATTTTCCCTGGTTATTTTCAGTACTTTTGGGCAGCGTTTTGACATTTTCCTGCTTCTCCCTGGTGGGAGCCAGCCTGACAAGTCCTGTTTGCGCACGCGTGTGTCCAGAGAGCGAGAGGCACCTTTGTCCTAACAAGTGCCTTGTTTTCCAGCCGACTCCGGTGGGATCCGTTCACGTGGATTCCGGGACGTCCGCGATAACGAGGGACAGCCACATCCACCGGGACCGGCCATCGCAGCAGGCGCTTCGCAATCAGGTGCGTTGCTCGTGGCTGCTCTGGCAGCACCGCCATGTTGGTCACCTCTCCAAATTCCTCTCGGGCTGGAGAAGCTCAAAGCCATTAGAGGTGGCTGGGGCTGATTCTTGCCTCGGTCATGGTGAGCACTATTCCTGCTTAATTTAGAGACTCTGATTTGAGCGTAATTTTGCCGAAGCAACAGGTTGTGAGATACTGTATCGGCCAGCGGGATTCCTCAGTGGAACACAATTTGGAAATGAGGCGTTTTTTGTAGTTTGTGGTTAAGCTCTTTCAGTCAACCTGGTCAGACTACCTGGCCAACCATGTTCTTTTGGGTGCTTTTGCTCGTAGCACATGGACCATGGAGTGGACCATGAGCTGTGGCAATAGCAGTCTTCCTGTGGACCATGTGGCTGCGAAAACGATGTGTGTGTCCCAGGTACACGCAATATGTGATAAAGATGTGTGTGTCCCGGGTACGCACAATATGTGATAGAGATGTGCGTGTCCCGGGTATACACAATACGTGATAAAGATGTGCATGTCCTGTGTGTGAGCAATATGTGATAAAGATATGCTTGTCCTGCATATGCGCAATATGTGACAAAGATGTGCGTGTCCTGTGTACGCGCAATATCCTTCTCGGGGTGTCACGTTCACAGCATGGGTGTTGCAGAACATAAAGACCATCAGCATAGGGTCCCTCTGTGAGGCTGGGTGTCATCAAATCATTTTGATTGGAAAAGACCTTTAAGATCATCGAGTCCAACCATTAACCCAACATTTTCACATCCACCATAGATCATAGAATGTCCGGAGTTGGGAGGGACCCACCAGGATCATGTAGTCCAGCTCCTGCCCTACACAGGACAACCCCACAGTTCACACCGTGTGTCTGAGGACGTTGTCCAGTCTCTTCTTGAACACTGTCAGGCTTGGGGCTGTGACACCTCCCTGGGGAGCCTGTTCCAGTGTCCAGCACCTCTGGGTGAAGAACCTTTTCTTCATGTCCAACTGACCCTCCCCTGGCACATCTTCCTGCCATTGCCTCGGTTCTCTCATTGGTCGCTAAAGAGAACAGTTCAGTGCCTCCCCTTGTGAGGAAGCTGTAGACCGCGATGAGGTCTACATGAGGTCCCGTGTCCCTAAGAACCTCATCATGGTCTGAAGGAACTACCACTTTTTGAATTTCCCCGTTTTTTCCTTTCTAGTTGAAACACTTTCTCGGTGTTGAGAGTTTGGTTTTCCTGCATTAGCAGAACTGGCGAGAAGTTGAGTAGATGTCCAACCGCCGGCTCCTAGCTAGAGCTGTTGGTGCCCGTACCTGCCAGTGAGTGGTTCTGGGCTTGCTCCGCTCCTCTAACTGCTGTGTGCTGCTCTAGCGCCTTCTGCTCCCGCTCAGCCGGGCTTTGTGGGTGCAGAATCGAGCGTCAGGTGTCATAACCTGGCTGGGCTCGGCTTTCCTTGCTCTGCACAGCCAGACTCGGGGTGGTAGAGCCGCTAACATAGACTAGAATACATCTAAAGCCATCAGGATGAATTTCCCTCATTAGAAGCGTTGCTTGCAGAACGCGGGGTTGTTCGCTCTATTTATGCATGCTGATGAGCGTGGACCGGTTTGTGAGCACTAGTAAAATAATCTGCTTTAATATATTGCCTGACTAATGCATTAACAAGCCCCTTTTTTGGGCGGCAGTCTTTAGTTGTCCGCTTTGACGACAGACCTTTGTGCTCTGTGCGTACGAGGCGTCATTCCCTTTAACAGGCAATGACACCTGGCTTCATTTTCAAGCACGTTAGTTGCCAAATTAGAGTACGTAGCCCGAAGAAATCTGTCGTATTCTCAAAATATGACACAGGCAGCCTTCAGCCTTTATTCTTCAGGTAGCCTTGATGCTCTGTTGCATGGCAGCTTTTGTCATTTTTTTTACCTAACCATTATTTAGGATGCTGAATTATTTACTATTCCAAATATGGCAGGAAAATCAGCTGCTTCTCGCCAAAACATAAACAATTCTCTTTCCAAGAGACATTGCTTTTAGGGAAAAAATAGAAAAAATAACCATCTAGAGCTGTGAATTGGAGGCATAGGTCTGGGTCTGCCTTGACCTCCAGATTTAATTGCCTTATTTTTGTTCCCGGGTCTAATAACTGCACATTCTCTTTTATAATATTTGTTTTTCCAGTAAAGACGCTGATGAGAGGGTGATCTTTTTGTAGCCTTTTCCTCTAGATACTCAATTATCAAACCCCTGTCCTTGGCTGCCAGGCCTGGCTCGCGGTTCATTAGCTGGTGGAAGGTGATGAGTGTTAACGAGCGTTAACGGGGAATGTGATTCTCTGACATTTCACGGTGTCACTGGGTTGTGTTTCAAGACCCTGTTTCAAGCCCAGCTGATCCCGTATTGGCTGGAGAGCTGACAGAGCAAACTCTGAGCCTTTAGGAACCTTTCATCCTATTTGAAGCTGCTTGTGGCCTTTTTTTTCTCCCTTTTTTTTTCCTTTTTTCTTTTTTTGTACTTTTTTTCTTTTTCTTTTCCTTTTTCCTTTCTTTTTTTCTTTTTTTCCTCTTTCCTTTTTTCTCTTTTGTCTCTTTTTTATTTTTTTATTTTCTCGTTTCCTTTTTTCTTTTTTCTTTTTTCTTTTTCTTTTTTCTTTTTTCTTTTTTCCTCTTTTCTCTTTTTTTTTTCTTCTTTTCTTTTTTCTTTTTTCTTTTTTCCTCTTTTCTCTTTTTTTTTTCTTCTTTTCTTTTTTCTTTTTTCTTTTTTCCTCTTTTCTCTTTTTTTTTTCTTCTTTTCTTTTTTCTTTTTTCTTTTTTCCTCTTTTCTCTTTTTTTTTTCTTCTTTTCTTTTTTCTTTTTTCTTTTTTCCTCTTTCCTTTTTTCTCTTTTCTCTTTTTTCTTTTTTCTTTTTTTTTCTTTTCTCTTTTTTCTTTTATCTTTTTTCTTTCTCTTTTCTCTGTTCCCTATTCTCTTTTCTTTTTTAATTTGTTTCTCTTTGTTTTCCTTTGTTGTTGGGTTTTTTGGTTTTGTGTGTTTTTCCTGTGGCTCCTCTCTAGCTCATCACAGGGCTGGATCTCACCATCTGTAGCTAGAAGGAGCAGCACAAATCCATGCTGGGGACTCTTTGCTTTTCTCCTTCAGCTTCACTGCCAATAACCTCGTGTTTCTTTGCTTGAGCCTCTTCTTCTTCCAATTCCCACTTCACCTTTGAAACATTTGCTGAAATTTTTGATACAGCGTCCAGGGAGACACCTTTGAAATATGTCCCCTTGGTCACTTCAGGCTTGACTGTGTCCTCTGCCGTTGTCCTGAGGCCAACGTGAATTTAACCTGTTCGCCCAACGCTTCATGGGCTTAGGAAACGTTCCTGTGGGCACCGGGTTGGTTTGGGTGCTCCGAGCTCCTCCTGCTCTTGGGTGAATGCAGGAGGTGTTGTCACCAGAGCTGGGTGACCCATAAGGACCTTCACACGCAAGTGCCAAGTGGTTCTTCTAATATAACAAATGGAATTCTAGTAATTTACTTGTCTGAAGTTTGCACCGGTTGGGGATAAAGAAGAAATTGTTAGCGAAGGTTTCTTTATCTACTTATCAGCAAAAAACCAAAAAGCCACCAACCCTCTCTCCAGTCAAGCAGGTGTGGTGGATGTTTCCTCCTGCACCATCCTGGTGAATCGGTGTGTGGAACGGGCTTTTGGGGAAAGAAAACGTGGCTCTATGTTGCAAAAAAATACGTATTTTAGGGAGGCCAAGCTTGTGTATCCGATCTCGCTGCCATACCAGGTGCTCTGGTGTGTGTGACCTGCCAGTTAAACATCGTGCCAATGTGTTTATTTCTGTGCTGAAACACGTGGAAATGAAGCCGTGTAAAGAGGTAATTTTCTGAGCAGATCTGAGCTTTCTCTTGGTTTAGCAGCTAGAGAAGAAATCACCACTGAAGTGAGGCATGAGGCGCACTTGGTAAAGAGAAATTTTAGCCCAGCTAAAAATTTAAATGCCTTGCTTTTTGCAGAGAAACTAACTCACTAACAAACACCCCAGTGTTTCTTCCCCTCATTCACCTTGTGCCCTCTCTTCTCTTTCTCACGTGCTTCCGAACTCGTGAGCAGGCGTCATCGGATCGCCGAGGGGAGTGGGAGATCCAGCCGAGCCGGCAGACAAATACCTCCTACCTGACATCTCATTTGGCTGCAGATCGGCACGGAGGATCCGTACAGGTACGTGTATACCCTTCACGTGGGAATCTCTGCTAAATCCCCCGGATTCTCCTCAAATTGCAGTAGCGTCGTGGTTGGGAGAGTGATTTCACAAGCCGGTCCTGTCCTGTACGTAACGCCCAAGGGGTTTTGTGGGACCCGAGCTGCAGTGGTCAATATAATTGCTGTTACTGCTTCAGTGAACCTTGTCACAGAATTACAGAACCACAGGATAATGTCAGGGGTTGGAAGGGACCTCGAAAGCTCATCCAGTCCAATCCTCGCCGGAGCAGGAACACCCAGATGAGGTTACACAGAAGGTGTCCAGGCGGGTTTGAATGGCTGCAGAGAAGGAGACTCCACAGCCTCCCTGGGCAGCCTGGGCCAGGCTCTGGCACCCTCACCATGAAGAAGTTTCTTCTCATCTTTAAGTGGAACCTCCTGTGTTCCAGTTTGCACCCATTGCCCCTTGTCCTATCACTGGTTGTCACCAAGAAGAGCCTGGCTCCATCCTCCAAGAGCTATTTTAAACTCAAATTTGTCAAATTGAACCCAGAAAGGAGGGTCTATTAGCAGGTCTGGTTGATAACAGACTCCTCATCCCCACCTTGGGGATGCTCTTAGGCAGTAAGAGGCAGCTGAAAGAAGGTCTGTTGCTTATAAACCCCAGAAATGTTAGGAAGACAGTTGAGCTGTTGCAGTTCAGGCTTGACAGGTGAGATTTTGGTGGAATTCCTGCTGCTTCAGGGAAATCTGGGGGTGTCAGACTCAAGAAATGCGCAGGGGGTGGCTGGTGCGAGTCATAGAATCATAGAATCATTTCAGTTGGAAGAGACCCTCAGGATCATCGAGTCCAACCATAACCCAACCCTGGCACTGCCCCGTGTCCCTGAGAACCTCATCTAAACACCTTTTCAACCCCTCCGGACAGACACAGCATAAGGGCACGGTGGCTGCACGGTGGATCTCTGTGTGGTTGCACCACAGAAGGTGGATGAGCAGAGGATGAGCAGACAGCATTAAAGGTGGCACTGCAGCTATATTTTTAAATTCCAAAAAAACACGCTTCTGTTTCTGAAGCCGTAGCTGCCTCTGGTTGTCACGCAGGCTTGCTAAGGGAATCTCTTGCTCTGCTGCCGGAGTAAGATGGCTGGACATGCTAGAGAGAAGGTGCAAGAGCTGTTCAGGCAGACAAGAACTGTCTGATGTCGCTGGTGAGGTGAAGGTTGGCAGAGGTTTGTCTGCGAGAGCTGGATCTGGTGCCAGACACAACGCTTGGAAATTTGGCTCTGATGAAATGGAGATTAGTGCCTGGAGTGGGACGAGAAGTGCAGGGTGCCCCAAAGTGAAATGCAGGTTAGGTTGAAATTTTTGCTTATTCCTGATACTTGGTTGGATTCAATATTTTTTTTTACTTGATTACCGACGTTCCTTTTCTAATCTAAAGATATTTTACCGTGTAGCAGAGAAACCGAAAGATGGGGAGAAACTAATGTGTGTGTAGCTCTGACCTGAGATGTGAGCAAACAGCAGAAGCCTTCGGGGTCAGGTTGGACAGGGCTTTGAGCACCCTGGGCTAGTGAAAAATGTCCCTGCTGATAGCAGGGGGTTGGACTGGACGATCTGTAAAGGCCCCTTGCAACCCAAACCATTCAAGTAAGTGTTATTATTGGGATTGTTTTACACAAAGGGAATAGTTTCCTTGCACAAAGCTGGCACGTGCTGTGTCTCCCCACAAGCAGAGCTCTGCCTGAGCAGTTTACACGCCTGTATGCGTCCCCGTAAGCATTAAAATCCTGCTTATCTGCAGCCAAGGACATGAAATGTTCTGCTGTGCGTGGCTACTGGGCTGCAGATGCTTAAATGGTTTCTCAACAGATGCCCCGGCTCTTGCTGAACCCTTGGACGGTCACTCGCTTCAAGGGGCTGTTTTCCTTTAGGGCAACAGTTGAATTTGCCACATCAAGATGAAGGAGGAAAATTAAAGCTTTTTGTAAAATGAGATTTATCAAGTCGGTGGAGAGAGTGAGGGAAGATCACTGGGAACAGTGCGATCGCGTTTCTCCAACCTGCGTGGGAAGTGTGGGGGTCTGGAGAACCCGGGTGGGAAGGGGGTGTGAAGGGAACCCGAAGGGTTGTCGCTTGAGGGGAGCTCTCAAAACCACCTCCAGATGGAGCGCAGAAGGGCCAGCCGAACTTCCATCGCATACAGGCTGCTTTGGTGGTTGTCCTGCCAATAAAGTAATTACCCAGAAAATCAGGTGTTCTCCTGGCAAACACGGAGCTGCCGGCAGCTGGGGGTGTAGATTGTCGTCCCTATAATGGAAATGCTGAAGTGACCTGTGCAAGTAAGCGTGACGTGCGAGGGGGCTTCGTTAACGGGCCGTTTGTCTGCGTTTCAGGTGGTTAGCTCCACCAACGGGGAGCTGAACGTGGACGACCCGACGGGGGCACATTCCAACGCGCCCATAACAGCGCAGGCGGAGGTGGAGGTGGTGGAGGAAGCTAAGTACGTGTGCTTTATCAATGGGCTTCCCACTGGGGTGGTCATTAATCCTCCTGGGAAACGAGCGGGGACGTTTACCCGTGGTGAAGTACTCGATGCTCGTGTCCCGTGCCCTTTTCCTTGCATATTGCTGCTTTTGTGCATGGTGCCTTCTGTGCTGCTGCTGCTGCTGCTGCTTCTTTTTTACACTTGTCATGACTGGAGAACGTAACTCTTACTCAGAGCATGTGTTGCAAGATTGACAGTAGCACAAATACCAAAATAATGCGAGTTGATTTCAGGAATCCCGGTGAGCGTCCCCTGTTCCAAAAGGAGAACGCGCTGTACGCTTGTGCTGAGTGTAGGAGTAGCTTGAGCACAGCTCAGGGAAGAGATTATTGGTCTGAAAGTGAACACTTGATTTCTTGCTGCAAGAAGCGGGTGCCGGGTATCCAGGGTGGTCCTGAAGTACCTTGTGCAGGGATGGGTAGTTCTCTCCCTGAATTCTCTTGGTCCAGTCCAACAGAAGCTGAGAAAGAGAAGCCAGAAGATCGTGCTCTCTCTGAGCTGACCTCTCCTGTAGCTCGTTGCCAGGAGTGAGAACTGACGTACAAAGTCGCTGCTTTGACCATTTTGGCCTCTTTTGCACACGTGCTGCGTCTGGCACCATCACGTCACCTTTTGCATGATCCTCCACATGGGACCTTCTCGCTGCCTGTGACCCAGAGCAGGACGGCGCGGGTCACCGTGTCATCCTGACGCTCCGCGTGCGAGCGGCGAACAGACCCGGGGCTGCCCTAGAACTGCTCGGTGCTGCAACGCTGCCCACCTGCCTGGTGATAATTTGACCGGCGTCGCTTGTCCCACGTTGTTCGTCTCAAGTCTCGGTGGGAACTTGTTAGGAACGGCTTATGGGGGTGTGAAAAGCCACAGTCAGGGCTTCTGCTCTGTTCCTCTGTCCCTCGGGACACACTTGTGCGTGGGCGCGATCCCGGCAGCGACGCGCCCGAGCAGCAGACCCGCTTTGTCCCCCCAGCCGAAGGAGCACACCCTGGTTCTGGTGCAGGGGAGATCTTGAGGTGCAGTGTGCAGGTTGGGTGATGTTCCTCTTAGATTGGGTGGCGTGGCGTGCAGAGAGCAGCACTTTGGCGCCACAGGCTCTGTCCGGGTCAGACTGAAGTGGGTCCCCCTCGGGCATGCGGCTTGGGTTGCTCCCAAGATGGGACAAACTACCACCCGTAACAGTTTGGTCTCTCTCCAGCCCTTGTGGTGCCAGATTGGTTTTGGAGGTGCTGGGAAGCAGAGCAGAAGCTGCTTTGCACTGAGAGGTTTGGGGTCTGTTGTAATTCGCAAGCGTAGCCCACTTCGTTCCTTGTGCCGCAGGGAGGGCTGGTTCATCTCCCCCTGCATCTGTGAGCATTAAACCCCCTCAGTTCTGTGAGGAGGGCAAAGGACTTTTGGATTCTGTGGGCCAGCAAGTGCCAGAAGGAGCTGGAGCTCTGTGTTTCGAGACAAGGGGCAATAGCAGCAAGATCTTTCCCGGCAGTCCCGGCAGGCAGAGGAGCTGTGCAACACTTCTGCTCTGGGGAACGCAGATAAGCTCCCGATCCTGGCCACGGGTTTCACCTCAGGGCAGGTCCCAGGCACAGATCCACGGTCTGGAGCTGCGGGGGATAAGAGCAGGTTCCTCTTCTGGTGGCTCAGAGCCCCTTTCTGATCCCAGCCCCAGCTACAAACCTCCCGGGGCCTTTGTGGAAAACGGGTTTTTTGTCGGAGGCTGGAGAAGGTGGAAGGGCTGGGGGGCGGCGGGCAGGCATGGTGTGTGTCTGCCGCTCTGCACTGCATGTTTGCATGGCTGCAGTGACACGCTTTCATCCCACCTCTGTGAACTAATTGCTCTTTCTTCCTTTCTGTGTTTTTTCTCTACACTCTCTGTAGCTGCCTGAAAATGCTCAACTTGTGGTGAGTCCCTCTCTCCAGTCCACATGCAAGGGGGAGCGGACCAGACTAGACAAGGGTTGGCAAAATCAAACCCACCAAACTCTAAAAAGGCACAAAGTCAAAGCCAACCCAGAGCTGTTTGGATTTCAGGACAGTGCTGAGGACCACATGCAATACTGAGGAGGGTGTGGGCTGTGTCTGAGCGGCCGCATTAGGCCGAGCAATTCGGCTGATCTCTCAAACGGCGCAAAAAATTGATTTGAATCCTTTTCTATTTGGCTTACCACCTCCCCCAAAGCGTTATGTCCGTGAGCAGACGGTGTCTAATGGAGTTGGGCAGAGTCGGGACTAGGCTTGCCGAGCCCCTGGCAGGAATTCCTCACGCAGACGGTTCCGAAGGGAAAACCCCACACTGGGTGTTGAGGGGAAGGGGCCAGTTGCTTCCTCAGGGAGTTTCTTCTGGAGAAGCACAGGCCAGGGTTATTAGAGAGGATGGAAAGATGTGGCCCTGGAGTCCTCGTTAGTGACAGAGCCCCTGCTTGGAGAGCCCTGAGCAATCTGAGCTGGGTGAAGGTGTCTCTGCTCATGGCAGGGGTGGGACTGGGGGAGATGTGAAGCTCCCTTCAACCCAAACCATTCTATGATCCCAGGGTGGGTGCGAGAAGGCTCCTCTCCAAAAACCCTGCAGCTGCAGCCGAGGGTGCAGGTGAACCGGCTTCCCCAGGAAGGAAGGGGCAAAGAGGTTGGGATTAGCGCTGATCCGAGCTCAGTTCAGGCCTGAGTACAGTTTTATTGGGGTGTTGAAACCACAGCTGTAGCGTCCCACTCTCAGGGTGCCCCGTGGAGATGTTCCATCCCTTGTCCCTTGGGGAATGAACGTACCCAGTAAGGGAAGGACCAAGCAGAGACTCAGATGAGGAGCTGGCGTGTCCCAGGGAGGGTGACAGGTGGGAAACGCTGCGGAGCGAGGTGACAAAGCCCGTGTGCGGCGAGGAATGTCCTTGTTGGATGGGAGACTGACCGCCTCTGCCCTGCTCTCATAGGCATTGCCTCCAGTTCCTCTGGCATCTCTGGCTTCTCTGTGTGTCGTAGTCTGGGGCTGTTCTCTTGGGCATTGTCTGCATGCAGAGAGATCACGTTCTGTAATTGTCAGCCTGCCTTATCCTTTTATTTTGGTGTTTTGCCTCTGCCTGTCTGACCTGCCAGGACTTCCTTTCCTGAACCCTTCCCCGGACCTCTGAGTAACAGCCTAAAAAGCCAGTCGCAAGGAAAAACAGCCAGAATCAGTCAGCTCCCTCCGTTCGGTGCCCGAGGAAACGAGCGCTGCTCAGCCCTCTTCTCCCCTTACCCACTGCATGCGGAATCATAACTCCTGCATTTTCCATCCTCTCTCCCCATGACATCCCCCCTTCACTCACCATTGCCCAAGTCTTGAAGGCGGCTGCTGTGGGAGAGAAATACTGCGACAGGTTAAAGCAGGAGAGGGGGGCAGGTGGCCCGGGGCTATAAAGTGCCAGAGCAGCCCTGGGGTGTTGGGGTGAAGGCGCCAGCCAGGGTTGGGTGGGTTGTGATGGAGCCATCACATGTCACTCGAAGCCCGTGTTCCCACTTTGTGTTTTCTCTCGGCTCACATCCAAACCGGGCCTGTTTAGGAACCTAAAGACAAATCGTGGATGTTAACCTCCCCACACAGACCAGAGGAAAGTGTGGCAGGAGGTGCCCCCTCACTCTTGCCACGGCAATTTGAGTTGGGGGGGTTTCGGTCTCCCCAGCAGACGGTCTGTGCCGGCAGGTTTGGCTCACAGGGCGCTGGTGATCACCCCAAAGCTTTTGCACCCCGTAGTAGGGCTCGTGCATACGGGGACAAGCCCTTTCTGGGGTGCGAGAACAAATCAGTTCCTCCAGCTCTGGGAGGACGGAAATGTAATGCCGACATTTCAGAGCCACGAAGGACCCAGGGGAAGATAATTTGGAGAAGTTGTTAGAGTGGTTTTGAATGCTTTTTGTCTGGCTGTTGTTAAAAGATGCTCGTAGGAAAAAAAGGGTCTTTGCATACTGAGATCTGCTCTTGCTGCTTAGCCAGGCATCCCTTCCACCAGCCTGAAAAAGCAGTCTCAGCATCACCCGGGCTTCTCCGGAGACAGAAGGAGAAAGACACGTGGCTCAGGAGCAGAGCTTGCACAGAACAAACACTTTTCTTCTGCGCAGAGCATTCTGGACAGCGGGCTGAGGATAGGAAGGTCAAGGCATTCTTTAGGAAGCCAGCAGGACTAGGAAACCTGGGCGACCACTTCCAGTGTGTCCCGCTTCGCACGGTTCAGCTGCGACGGGCGTTTTTCTCCCCTCCTCAGCCTCCACTCTCCATCCTTTTGCTTCCCCTGCTCCCTGGGCGCTCTGCATCCCCCTCGCATCGGATGGGGGAAGAAGCGGGGGGGTCCTGCATCCCGGCACTGAACGATTTAGCCAAGGTGCAGGCTCTGATTATCATGAAAGGTTCGGTAAAGAAACCTGGTCCCTGAGCCAAGATCTCTTTGGAACTCGTCGTTTTAGTGAGCGGCGGTGAAAACCCGTGCGTGTCGTAGCTGGGCAGAGCAGCCAGGGCTCGCCGTCCCCGTCTGTTTCCTCCGGGCTTCGCACAGAGGGAGCCGAGCGGCTGGCTCCTTGTTTTCCTGCTTTCCCACGTGGCCCCTTGTGTTCCTGCCCCGGTCGGGAGGGGACGCAGCGTCCCGCTGTTCACCTTTGCTGGGCCACCAGTCCGAGCTGGGGGTGTCAACCACCCCCCAGCACCTCGCAGACCCCCGGGTCTGGCCGGGCTCGGGCACCGAGGTGCTGTTGCATGCGGCTGAGCGGAGGGAAGGCCGGGGTGGTGGGGACACCAACCGGGGTGCCAGGGACCTTCCCGGGGTTACGGGCTTGGGGTTAACTCGCCTTGTCTTTTGTGCCCCAGGTGCTGCTGCTTCTTTAAGAGGAAACGGAAGAAGACGGCTCAGCGTCACAAGTGACCGGTGCCTCCCGGGCCTTGCAGGACCCACCGCCTGCAGCTCCCGCCCTGTCTCACTGGAAGGGGCTTCTCTTTAGGGGGGAGGAGGAGGCATAGGAGGAAGAGAGAGAGAGAGAAAAAAAAAAAAAAAAAGAAACAAACAAACAAACAAAAAACTAAAAAAGTGACATTTTAAACCAAAAAGAGAAGAGAAACGTTCCAAAACAAACCACTCTGGGGTGGATCTGCTGAACGGTCTCCCTCGTTCACTCCAAGCCTGAAGCTCCTTGCGGGACCAGGACTGTGGCTGGCTCAGGTGGCGGCTGCAGGGAGCGGGGCTGGCTGGCTGACCCCCATCCCCTCGGCACCGCAAACCTGAGGACTGCGCTTAGCTCCTGCTCGCCTCCTCCCCTCGCCCTCCGCTCCTCCGTCCTCCTCCCTCCTTAATTACGCAAAGAACCCCCGTGGGCTCGCTGGGCTGTGGAGAGGGCGCGGGGGAGAAGGGCCCGAGTGCCGCAGCAGTGAGACGGGTTCCCTCCTCGGCTCCTCGGGAACAGTCAAACTGTCACATGCAAGCTGTGAGAAATTTGCAATCTACTGTTCCAGTTAGGGTTTGGTTATTTTTTTTTTTCTTTCCCCGGCTCCCTTGACACCTCCCTCCTCTGACGGTAACAGAGCAATGTGGATTGTTTTAAAGAAGCTGACGTCGTTGCACTTTTTTATGATTTTTAGCATTTGCGGATGCACATTGTATCTGTGGAGCTCTGCCTGGTCCCACGGTGCTGGCGCAGACAGACATTCAGCTGGGAAGACGACGGGGCGCAAAAAAACGCCCTCCGAGCAGGGATGGCGCCGACGTCGGCGCGACGCCGGTGCCGGCCCGGGCTCCGCGTGCCGAGGAAAGCATACTTGAATTTCCAGTCGCCCTTCCCAGCTGCCGCTGAATGTCCCCACTATGGTTTTCTACACCGTGCCTGACCCAGCCGGCCAGGAGACGTGAGGCAGGAGGGAGCAGCGTCAGCTTTGCTGAGCTGGAGGAGTTTGCGCCGGTTTAAGGGCTAGATCTGGATTAAGGTAACCGGGAGGCAGGCGTTTCTCGGTGCGGGCAAGCGGGCAGCCTTCTCCAACCCCTCCGTTTGCGAACATGTACCTTCCACGACAAAACGTGAGCAGGAGCAAAGCTTCCCCAGCCGGGGAGAGGATAATTCACTGCCTTAACACTGATTTCATCTCCGGATGGTCAGATAGGTTTGACTGGAATCGCCTTCACATCCTCTCTGCAGGCACGAGCCTGGAGCCGGGGCCCTGGGACGCCGTCCCGCCCTGCAGGAGAAGCCACGGTTCTCACACGCCGCTTTTGAGCCAAACTCGTAGTCAGCAAAGGGCTCGGGGCACTTTGCACGTGCGTTAAAAAAAAAAAAATACCTTGCATCCTGCTGCAGCGTTTGCAAATGCGGAGGAGGCCGAGGCTGCCCGGGGTGCCGCAGACGTGGCCACGTGGGGAACCTGAGCAGCTTGTGGGGAGGTTGTGGATCGGTTCCTTGTACTTTTTCTTTCCACATGTGACACCCGACCAGGCTGGGACTGTTCACTTGAGGGACTTCATCCTAAACTCAGGCCTGGCTCACCCTGATTTTCCCAGAGAGCATGAAAGGGGGAAAGGCAGGAACTAGATCTCGTTATGTTTTTATTTTTTGATGACGATCTGCGTAGCTTGGAGTTTACAAAGTGGTGTTGCCGGGAGGTTCGGATCCCCCGGCTGGGCAGGAGCAGGTTTAGGAGGCAGGAAATCCCCCCAGGCAGGGAGATTCTGGGCTTGCTCTTGTGCTTCCTTCAGGCAGGCGCTGTGCGTGGAAAAGCTTCATGTCCTTCCCGGGATCCCCGCAGGGCGTCTCTTGGTCATTCCCCGCCGTTCCCTCCATGCCTTATCCCGACGAGAGGCGCAAAGAGACACGTGTCCCCCCTTTCTCGTTCCGCCAAGCACTGTCCTCGAGCCAGGGCAGGACAGGGACCGTGGCCGCGTTCCCCCCTTCTCTTTCCAAACTCCTCCAGCCGGGTGTTTCTGGCGCAGGCGTTCCCCTCTCTGCTGTAGGAAACCGTGGTTTGGTGGCTTGGGAAGGGGGAAAGGGGCTCCCCGGAGCAGCCCTGCCCGCCGCAGAGGGAGCCGGACCCCGAACCGTTTCTGTCGCTGCCCTCCCAAGCCCCACTAAGTGCCTGTCACCAGAACTCGATTCCTTCTGCATCTCCTGCCGTCGTTTGGTCCATTCCTCGCTGCCTCCGCCCCAGGAGCAGCTTGTAGTTGCAGCATATGTAAGTGTTTGCAGGGTGAGGGAGGGCGGGGGGGGAAAGGGGCCATCTCAACAGTTTCTGTTCTGAAATTTTCTTTTTTGGTTTTTTGGTTTTTTTAAAGTGAATGTATTTGATTGTTTAGAAACTTTCCTGACCTTGTTTTTAAGTGGGTTGGTTTGAAAGCTCTTTCACGGTGACCCACTACGGCTTCTCTCTGGAGATACGATGTTCTTTTAATCCTACGATGATGTATTTGTAGGGGAGGACCGTCCCCCCGCGGCATGCTGGTAATGCTCACTTGTACCAAGCCCTCTTGCACTATAATCGTACGTTGGACTCTTCAAAAGGGCAAAGATGCGGGGTTGGGGATTTTTATTTAAAAAAAAACAAAACAAAACAAAAATAATAAAGCAAGTTAAGAGCGAGTCCTGTGCTTGAGGGACTGTCCCCAGGGAGGCGAGGAGGAGACACGAGCCAGACTGAGCCAGCCACGCTGTGGTAGGACGCAGGGCATTAAACTCCTCTCCTGAAGTTCGTTAGCAGGCGGGAGGGCTCCGGGACCCCCGTGCTGCGCCCGCCAACGTCGCGATGCAGTCTTCTGAGGTATCAAGTGAGATGGTTATTATTATTATTTTTTTTTTTTTCAATAAAACATTGCACTGCTGCATTGTTCTCCATGAACGGACGTATTTATTACCCCTTCCCAACAACATCACTTGTGTTTTCTTTTCCGGGGCCCGGTTGAGGGGATGATGTGCAGGGTGGGATCTCATGGGACCTTCTCAACACTTGGTGGCCACGGACGGTTCAACCCCGCAGAGCTCGGCCGCCAAGTCCTCCTGTGCCTCCACGTTCTGCTTCGAGCATCTCGGGGAGCAGAAATTGGTTACTTGACCTCCCGAGGTTTTCCAGCGTGCAAACAGCTACTTGGCACAGAGAAAAACATTAAAGGTGCCGCCTATTTGCCAGAAAGCGTCTTCTAAATCAGCTTTCACCGTCTGAGCGCCTGCTCCCAGGATGCTTTTTCTCCTTCCGTTTCCCAGCCTTAAATGTAATATTTTGAGAGTGAACTTTCATTTCCCGTTCACAAAAATTAAGTCTTGGGCCACTCGTGCTCTGAGAAGGAAGGAAAACCTCGGCCTGTCCTTCTCTGCCCCTTGGAAATGTGAAAAAGTTGTTGTGGTGGGCGATGAACGCTGACCCAGCTCTAGTTGAGTAGACATTAAAAAAAAAGTCATTCCTGTGTGTTCAACGAACTCTGGTGTTTGTGAATGACTGTGCTTGGCCAGACATGGGCACCTGCCATCCTGCGAATGGTTTTTGGTGCTTTTAGCCTGGCCAGGGCTGGGATTGCACAGAAATTTGGGTGTCTGATGAAAACTGGGGGTTTTCACTCCTTTATCCCACAGTCTGACCCGCCGTTCCCTCCGGCCTCAGCTCCACCTTTGCAGCTCCGCTGCAAAGGTGGAGCTGAGGCCGGAGGGAACGGCGGGACAGGCTGCACCAAGGGCAAGGCCGCGTCCTCCCGCTGCCGAGCTGCCATTTATTTTTCCGTTTAGGGTCCGCCCTGTGCCCGGGGGGAACGCGGTTGTTCGTTTCCGCACGGCGGCCGCGAACCCCTGACCTCCGCCTCTGCGGCCGCGCCCCCTCACAGCCCGCCGGTCGCGTCCCATTGGCTGAGACCACGTCGAGGCCACGCCCCTCGCAGCCTATCGGCCGCACCCCATTGGCCGGCACCACCCACCTTCAACGTTCCGCCCCGCCTCCTCCTCCGCGGCGGCCAATCAGCGCGCTGCCTCGCTGCCGAGCGAGGGGCAACGTGGCAGCCGCCCGGCGGCTCGCACAGGCACCGCCTCCACCCGGCCGGAAGGTGCCACCTTCCCCCCCCCCACTTCTCCCCGTTGGTCGCGCCCGGGCGGCTGGAGCGGGCGAGCGGGGAGCGCGGCGCGTACCACTGCGCGGCGGGGGCGGGGGGG
>VWYH01007178.1:20766-99357 GCA_013399365.1 Pampusana beccarii | reverse complement strand
TGGGATGGGATGGGATGGGATAGGATGGCAGGAACATCGGGTGGGGGGACCTGGGATGGGATTGGGGGTCTGAGATGGGATGGGATGTGGGGACATGGGGTGAGGGGATGTGGGTTGAGGGGGGTCTGGCTGCGATGGGGGCTCTGGGGTGGGATGGGATGGGGGGGACTTGTCCTTTGTGCCCCAGGTGCTGCTGCAGGGGTGGGATGGGGGGACATGGGGTGAGGGAGGCCCTGGAATAAGGGGGACCCATCTGAGCCTGGGGGGCCGGGGTGAGGGTCCCAGCTGGGCTGGGGGATGCCTGAGGTGAGGGGGCCCAGCTGAGGTTGGGGGTCAGGGTGCATGTGGGGCCTGGCCCGCTGAGCCGGGCGCTGGTTGGGCTTGGTGAGCCAGACTTCCTGGGGTGGGCCGGCCCAGTGAGGTCAGGCCGGCTCTGCTGGTGCCCCCCAACCTGCCTCTCCCCGCCAAGGTGTTCTTCGACCTGCGGATCGGTGAGGAGGACGCGGGCCGCGTCGTCATCGGGCTCTTTGGCAAGACAGTGCCCAAGACGGTGGAGAACTTCGTAGCCTTGGCCACGGGAGAGGTGAGGGGCCAATGACCCCTGGCTGCTCCTGCGCCCCGGGCAGAGACGCGTGGAGAGAACTCCAGTCCCTCCCTTTACACACTTCGCTTTCTCCCTCTCCGCCCCCAGAAAGGATTCGGCTTCAAGGGCAGCAAGTTCCACCGTGTGATCAAGGACTTCATGATCCAGGGAGGAGACTTCACCCGTGGAGATGGCACTGGAGGTAACTGGTCCCACACCAGCCCAGGGATCCAGGGGCTGGTTTTGAAGCTCCCAGCAACTGCCTGAAAGGAGCTTGGAGCCAGGGGGGTCGGGCTCTGCTCCCCAGGAACAAGTGACAGGAGCAGAGGAAACGGCCTCAAGTTGCACCAGGGGAGGTTGAGGTTGGATTTAGGAACAATTTGTTCCCCAAAGGGCTGTGGGGCATTGGAACAGGCTGCCCAGGGCAGTGGTGGAGTCACCATCCCTGGAGGGGTTGGACAGACGGAGATGAGGTTCTCAGGACATGGGGCAGTGCCAGGGGCGGGTTATGGTTGGACTCAATGAGCTTGAGGGGCTTTTCCAACCAAAATGATTCTAAGATTCTATGATATTCGCATTTGCGCTTGTAAGCTCTTCTCTGACCTGTGCCGCAGCCTCCAGCCGTGTGGGGCCAGGGCTGCTCTTGCGCAGCCTCTCCTGTTTCTGTGAGAGCAACACAACCGGTTTCTTTTCCCCCCACTTAGGAAAGAGTATTTATGGGGACCGCTTCCCCGACGAGAACTTCAAGCTGAAGCACTACGGCCCAGGCTGGGTGAGCATGGCCAACGCCGGCAAGGACACCAACGGCTCCCAGTTCTTCATCACCACGGTGAAGACGCCGTGGCTGGACGGCAAGCACGTGGTGTTCGGCAAAGTGCTGGAGGGCATGGTAAGGGGTGGGGGGTGATCGATTCCCCAGGGGGACAGCAGGACCGAGTGGGTGGGCTGGGCTGCGGGTTGCACCCAGCGCTGTGTGACTCTCACCCCTCTGCTCTCCCCAGGACGTGGTGAGGAAGGTGGAGAACACTAAGACCGACAGCCGGGACAAGCCGCTGAAGGACGTGACCATCGCCGACTGTGGGACCATCGAGGTGGAGAAGCCGTTCGCCATCGCCAAGGAGTAAACGCATCCCCCGCCACCTCCCAGCCATCAGGACAGGGCGCCGGCTCCTCTTCCCATCACTTTTGTAAGAAGCACACGCACCAATAAATGTGACCAATGTGTTTTTTAAAAGAGTCATCTTGCTCCTGCTCTCGGAGGGGTTTAGATCCCTCAGCCGAGTGCATCCCTCAACCCGCCAACCCCCTTGGTGTTGGTTGTGGTCCCACGGTTTGGCTTTGCAGAGCGACAGCACAGCGATCTTTTGGTCGTGAAGCCCAAGTGATTTATTACACAAAAGCCCAGGTGCCGGGAGGGTTTTCCAGCACTGTTCAGGTTCTGAAGGCTCCAAACGCAACCCCAAAACACGTGGGCAGAAGGCAGAGCTCCTGCTCCCCAACAAAGGCACTGAGAGGGGGTGGGTGAGCAGTGCTGGCTCCGGCTGCGCCCATTGGCTTCTCCCACCCCAATTTTCCTGCAGGGATCCTTCCCCTGCCCGCTGCTCCCAGCACTGGGTGCTCAGGGGGGGCCGGGGGCCGGGGGTGCAGCGGGGCAGGGGGGGCAGCCCCAGGGCAGGTACAGGCCCTGCAGCACCCCCCTGAGCACCGTGTCGGGGAGCAGCTCTGTGGGGAAAGGGGGCAGCCGGAGCTCAGTTTCCTTCCCAGGCCCCGTTAAAGGAAAAAATACAGTTTGGGGGCCAAAGGGGCTTTGGGGACCAGCACCCTGGTCCTGCTCCTTACCAGGGTTCAGGGGCCGCGCGTAGGGGTCGGTGCAGAACCCAATGACGGGGCGCTGGGAGGGCAGGGGGCCGGCGCTGCTGTGGGAAAAGGGACGTCAGTGCCCGACAAAGGGTTCTGTGTCCCCCCCTGTCTGTCCCCAGTGTTCCCCCCTGCCTGTCCCCAACTCACGGGAGGCCGCTGGCCTTGGGGTCCTGCTGGCAGCGCCGAACCTTCAGGAAATCCAGCACGTCCTGGGGCAGCTCCTCGTTGTGGTACAGGACACCCTGCCACGGGGCCGGGACGGGGGGGTCAGCACCCCAAAAAAAAAACAACCCCCAGAAGGCACCGCTGGCCGCTCACCCGCAGGTAAAGCTCCAGGCCCTGCCGGCGCTGCTCCAGCACTTTGGGCATCCAGTTGGGGACACGGCGCGGGGGGAAGTCGGGGACCTTGCAGGTCTTCTTGATCTGGGGAGAACGTGGAGCGACGTGATCATAGAATAGAAACTTGAGATCGTTTCGGTTGGAATTGACCCTCAGGATCATCGAGTCCAGCCATAACCCGCCCCTGGCACTGCCCCATGTCCTGAGAACCTCATCTCTGTCTGTCCAACCCCTCCAGGGATGGTGACTCCACCACTGCCCTGGGCAGCCTGTTCCAATGCCCCACAGCCCTTTGGGGAAGAAATTGTTCCCAGATCCAACCTCAACCTCCCCTGGTGCAACTTGAGGCCGTTTCCTCTGCTCCTGGCGCTTGTTCCTGGGGAGCAGAGCCCGACCCCCCTGGCTCCAAGCTCCTTTCAGGCAGTTCAGAGATCAGAAGGTCTCCCCTCAGCTCCTGTTCTCCAGCTGAACCCCCCAGCTCCCTCAGCCGCTCCCATCACACTTGTGCTCCAGCCCCTTCCCCAGCTCCGTTCCCTTCTCTCAACTCGCTCCAGCACCTCAAGCCCTTTCTTGAGCCCTCAGGTGATTTTGGTGCCCCTGGCACTGCCATTTTGTGCACTGAGGTGATTCCCGCCACCCTGGTCCCGCCATTTTGAGCCCTGAGCTGAGGGGCCCAAAACTGCCCTCAGGATTCGCGGTTTGGCCTCCCCAGGGCCCAGCACAGGGACAATGATGGACCATGGCTGAGGAGATGATGTTCCCCTCCCTGTGTCTCACCCGTTTGTGCAGCGCCTGGAACTCGCTGTAGCGCTTTGCCACCGTGTGCCGCCGGCCATTGCACAGAACCTCCACCCTGAACACCTGCGCCAAGGAGAGGCCACCGCCATCCTCACCCTCGGCACCTGCCCAGGGCACGCAGGGGCCTCCACACTCCCCACTCCTTCCCTGGGACGTGTGTGGACACCTGGGGAGCTCCAAGCCCCAGGCACAGGGGTCACACACATACACACGGGGAAATGGGGACACTTGGGGACACCTGCCCGACCATCAGCCCCCCGGGGCGGGGGGGGGTGTCACCCAGGGACACCCTCTCACACACACACCCCCCACCATGGGGCCATATGGGACCTCAGGACAGAGACACCTCCCCCCTTTCATAAGGGCAGAGGCTCCACCAGCCCCTGCCAGGGACCCTGGGGACAGGCAGGGACCCCCACCCACCAGGGCCAGATGGACAAACCTCCCCCTCCCCAGCACCCCCCGGGACAGGGGGAAACCCCTTGGGGACACTCAGGGACACCCGCAGCCCTGCAGGCAGCCGGGGACCTCCAGGTGGGAACACCCAGCGGGGGGGACAGATGGGACCAGGAGCAGCCAGAAGGTCCCCAGCAGGGCCAGGGCAGGGGACACCCCGTCACCAGGGGGACATGAGGCCACCCCTCCCCACCCCATGGCAGATGGGACCCCAGGGAGGGGACAGACCCTTCCCACCCAACCAACAGGGCAGACAGGGACCCCACACACACCTTTTATGGTTAGAGGTTGTGTCCCCCCACCAGAAGGGACCCCTGGGGACAGTCAAGGCCACCAAACCCCTGGCTCATGTGGGTCCCTTCCCTTCTTTCCACAGCAGGGGGTGCCCCCCCAGCAGAGTCCCAGGGCGGTTGGGGACCCCCCCGGGGTGGGCAGAGACCTCCAACCCCTGGGACGCGTGAGGACCCCCCAGGGACACTTGGGGATCTCCAAGCCCTGGGCCGGGGGGACCTTCCCCCCTCCCTTGGGAACAGATGGGACTCTGGGAACTGGCGGGACCTCCGGGACAGGGGGGCTGGCAGAGCCCCACAACCCCCTCCCCAGGGCAGGGACCTTCACCCCCCAGAGGAGATGGGGACAGCCCGGGGGTGGCAGGAGCCAGGGGACAGACAGGGCCCTCCACCCCCAGAGCCAGAGGGGACCCCCGGCACAGGGACATCGCCTTCGTGAAGGGCAGAGGGACCCAGGGCGGGCAGAGCCCCCCAGCCCTGACACAAATGGGGACCCCCGGGGACACTTGGGGACCATTGGAGGGGAGGTGGGGACAGCCCAGGGCAGAGAGGGACCCTCCCCTACCCAGGGGCGACGGGGGGACCCCCGGACCAGGGACACCCACCTCCCCCCTTCAAAAATAAGGGGTCTGTTTCCCCCAGGGAACTCTGGGGACAGGCAGGGACCCTCATCCCCTGCGCCACGTGGGGACCCCCCCGGGGACAGCTGAGGACATCCAAGCCCTGGGGCAGACGGAGACACACACAGCGCCCCCCTCCCCGGGCAGGTGGGGTCCCCGGGGGAAATTGGGGACAGTCAGTCCCCAGGGCAGGCGGGGACACCCCGGGGCAGATGGGGTGACAAGGGGACAACCCCCTCCCTTCAAAGTTAACGGGTCTGTGTCCCCCAGGGACCCCTGGGGACAGGTGGGGACCTCCACTCCCTGCGACACGTGAGGACCCCCCGGGGAACAACTGGGGACATCCAAGCCCCGGCTCAGACACCCCCAAACCCCCTCCCAGGCGGGTGGGGACAGGTGGGGACCTCCATACCCCGTGGCAGGTGGGGACCCCCTGGGGCAGGCAGTGACCCTTGGGGACAAGCAGTGACACCCCCCCCGCACTCCAGCGCTCCCCCCCATGTCGCCCCTCACCGTGTGCGCCTTGTCGGGGCTGCGGGTCCCCCCCTGGGGCTCCGCTGCCGGGATGGACACGACGATCATCGCTGCGGGGGGGGGACAGGGACAGCCCCGGCGCTTTGTCACCTCCCGCTGCCACCGGGAAAACGCGCCGGGAGGGAGGGGGGGGCCGGCCCCTCCCCCTGAGCACCCCAAAAGCAAGCAGGGGGCACCCCAAGGAAGGGACCTGCAGCCCCACATCCCGCCCTGATTTTGGGGGGGGCTGGAAGGACCGCGGGGATCCCACTCACCAGGGACGAGGGGAAAAGAAAGTGGGAAGTCAGCACAAGCTGCTTTTTCAAGTTTTTTTTTTTAAAGCAGAAGAAGGGGTATCGGTTTTGATGAAACCCATATCAGGGCTCCTGCAGGGGGAGGGAATTTTCCTCCGTGAGCTACTTTGAACCCAAATTTGTCAAATTGAAGCCAGAAAGGAGTGGAAATGAGCAGGTCTGGCGGCTAACACACCCCTCATCCCCACCCTGGGATGCTCTTAAGGGGTAATAAGCAGCTGAAAGAAGGTCTGTTGCTTATAACCCCCTATATCGCAGTTTATAATTTTAGAAATCTTTGAGGAAATTTTAAGGGCTTATAATTTTAGGAAAACACAGTTGAGCCGTTGCCTGCTGCTTCATGGAAACCTAGGGGTGTCAGACCCATGGAACGCAGAGGGTGCAAGCAGCTGCTCCAGAGCATCCAAACCCCCAAATGTTCCTCAGTGGCTCTTGAGGGGCAGATCCCCCCCAAAAAACACACTAAATGTGGCCACAGGCCAGGCCTGCTGAGCTCAGATCCTAAAAACAGCCACTCTGGGCTCATGCTTGGAGGCACAAAGCCAGAGCTTAATCAGGAGCAGCACCCAAGGTCACTTGTGTACCCGTCACAACATGGAGGCTCCGCCACCCCCCGGCACCGCGGCCGTTACCCCTCCCCACAAACACCCAGAGCCTGTTTGCCCTGATAGAAGTTTTATTACAGAATTTTAATGGCACTGCAGGAGTAAGATAGTCATTAAGAGCCCTAAAACCCAGCCTGAAAAATATACATTTGACATCATATATCGTGAACCCCCTGCCGCAGGTCTGGTCGTAAAGCAGGAAACTAGTTTCTCTTCAGTAAGAAAATATATGTTGCTAAATGAAAAATATACAGTTAGAAGAGTTACTGGCTCGCAAGCTGCTTGTTCTGGGGGGTTAAACCTCTACCAGCTCCAGAGTGTTTAACTAGAGTTTGTTCACGTGTAAAAGAGGAAGAGGTATAGTGTATAAAAAAAAAAAAAAAAGGCAAAATTCAGGTGCACTCGTTTGTTCGGTCCAATTAAGAAATGGCCTTGGCTTCGGGGAGGAATGCTTCCCAGTACTTCACCAGCTGCAGAAAAGAGAGAGAAGAGAGTTAGGAAGGTGCTACGCCAGCACAGCAAAGTCCAGAGCGAGACAAAAACATTTTTTGGGGGGGGGGGGGCAAAAGCGCCTTTACAGCAGGATCTGGTGCTGCTGAAATTTGGGAGGTAAAACCTGTGACAGGGCTGGGGAGACTCACCTGTTGCTGCGAGTTTAATAACGTCTCTAGGTATTTAGTGACGTGGTTTCTGAAGTCCTTGGATTTCTCTTTCTGCAAGGGACGGGTGCAGGAGTGAGCACAAGGCTGAACAAAGCACCAAAACCCTCCGGCTTTTCGGGGGGGAAGGGGAAACCACCAGGATTTTCCTGTTCCTCCTGGGGCCCCACAAAGAGCCGGAGATGCCGAGGATGCAGCTCAGCTCTGGCCAGATTTGATGGTTCGGAGGCTCTTTGCGCACCCACCTTCGTTTTAACAGACGATTTATCTGCACAGAAGCCCCAAACATACCTCAAACCGTATCACTTCCTTGCGGATGACAGCAGAAATCCGCTCAAAGTCCCTTTCGTACTGTGTCACACGAGACTCCCACTGTGGAGAGAGGAAGCGCGCTGTTTCCAGGGCCGGTGAAGCTCCCGCTCCCCTCGCCAAGCAGTTTCGCAGCCACAACCGGTTGCATGAGAGGCGGTGCCAGCGCAAAGCCCAGCTTTCCTGAGCCTGAGCTGAGCAGAGAGCCCAGCCGCTCCTGGTTCCTACCTCCGAGATCTCCTCCTTGGCCTGCTGCAGCTTGTCGGGCTTGTTGGCCCACAGCAGCCTGGCCTCCACCTCCCGCTTCTTCTGCAGCATGGTCTGGGCGTCCTGCCACCGCTGCCAGGTCTTCATGCGCTGGTCAAAGGCTCCCTGCAAGGAAGGAGCAGCGGTTGAGCTCTGCTCTGCCACCGCGCCAGCTCCTGCACCCATCTTGGTGCCACCACAGCTGAGCCAGAACACAGACTTGTTCTAGTGAAGGAGCCCGGGTGCGACATCAGCTCCTGCTTCAGGAGCAGCTTTGGGGCCTCTCAGGTTTGGTAGAAGCTTTGGAAAAGCCCCAGCTACACGTGTAGTTCAGCGCAAGCCCAGGCAGGCCTGAGCGCATCTGGCAGCATCCCAAAGCCAACATCAAGCTGTCCCCCGAATTCCGCTGCCTTTGCCCAGCCCATGCTGGATCTCCAGCAGATGATTTTAGGGGGTCTACAAACCACCAGCCCAAACAAGAAGACACATTAAGCTCCTGAAGGTGCCCAGCCAGGTTGTGGGGAAACGCTGTAAAAGCAGAAAGCAGCGTCCCACAGCCTGGTCAGGACAGAGCAGCCGACAGACAGGGAAAGCCTGAGGGAACGCCCAGGCTCCTCACCGGAACATCCCGAGAAGTCTCATCACCTCCAGCACTACCAGAGATCTTGGTTCCGCTCTCCAGCACCCACCACACCTCCCAGTACAGACCAGCAGACCAGGGAGGCTTGTGCCTCCTCCCTAAGCTGGGTCCCGGCCTCTGCAGCCTCCAGAAACAACTGCTAAGAGGCAGAAGTTTGGGGCAGGAACCAGCCAGCCTGACAAAGTCCCAGCTCACTTGGGACTGGTTTCTTTCAGCCTCCAGCAAGACCAGTGCACCAGGCGGGCTGCAGGGACTGGAAGGCTCAAGCTCTTTCCCAGGAGGTGCTTGGCAGGTCTATTTGCTATCAGGTCTATCAGATCACAGGGACGTGCCCACAGACACGGGCTCCACCTCTGGAAGGGCTGAGGTCACCTATAAGCCATGAATTCACTCCACATCTCCCTGGAGAACAGCAGCTCAGCCAGGCCTTGCCCACCCCACTTCTCCAACCCGACCATGTCAACACGTGCACAACGGGACAGGCGGCAAGTTCATCCTCTGCCTGGAGAGCTCTGAGACACACCAGACCCTGGGCTTGAATTTAGAAGATGAGCTGCCACATCTAAGCCTAAATTCAGTGCTAGGACCAGCCTAAAGATTGCCCCAAAGGAGTGCTTACCCTTACAACTGAGAGCAGGCGGATGTAGTCTCCCAGGAGCTCGGCCAGGAGGAAGAAGTCACTGTTAGCCTGTTCTTGGTGCAGCTGTTCGATCTTCTCCTCCACCTCAGCCAGCTGGGACAGCGCCCGCGACAGGGCCGTGTTGTCCTCCGAGCTGCCCAGCATGGCCAGGCTCTTGGCAAACTGGGCTGTGTTCAACGCTAGCTCTAGTGAACGGAATAAAAGAGTCAACCCATGGGCAGGTTAAGCCCCAGCCTAGAGTTGAGCCGAAGGAGCTGGTTTCTCTGGAGCCCCCAGTGCCGCCTCAGGCAGAGCAGAAAAAAAGAGAAGGGAAGCAGTGGAGCGGGAAGATGGACATAGCTTGGTAGAAATCAGCCAAAATGTGCAGAGGAAGAAAAAAACCCCATCCCAGCCCCCTGCCAGAGGACAGTCTGGACTTAGATCAGCTCAGGTTTGCTACGGCAGCTTCGACACTGCGTCACTCCACCAGCGTCACCCTGAGCTTGGAGGGCTGGACAGAAGAGGTGGAATTATCATTTTACTTCTGCCTCCCATGATGAAGAGACCAAGAGTCCTTTAGATTAAAGAATCACTGTCACATCTTCTCTAAGTGTCTCCTGGGACACCTGGTGATCTCCAGCCAGGCTCAACTGTTCTGGGTCAAGCTACAGAGTGCACGGTACCAACCTTTCCTGTGGGTCACCAGCGCTTCGACGACAGCGTGCAGCTTCCGCAGCCGCTGGTCCTCGCATTCCACCTCCTGCAGCTTCTCCTCGAACCACTGAAACATGCAAAGCCAGAGCTGATCCCCACAGATGGGGATTTCCTTGCGTTTCATGCGCAAAGCTTGAGCTGGGGAGAGCAAAGAGCTCCAGAGTGAGGACGAGAGCCCAGAGGTGCCCAAATACTCACTATGTCCGATTCATTCATCTTGATGGTCATTTTACTGACAGCGTCTGTGGCTTTGTTGAACATCTTCAGTATTCCAGCTCCACTCAGGGTCTGTGTGCCTACTGCCCTTGGTAGCTAAAAAGAAATAGAAAAGCTTGTTTTGCCAGGAGATAAGAGCAGCTCAGAGAGCAGCCCCCACAGTGGCATCATTCTCCTGCATGGGTCCCTTAACAGCAAGTTTTCTGCTCATGGTTTTGGCAAAGGATTAGCCAGACACTGCCTGACCAGAACAATATTTTAAATAATGGGACTGGAGTGGTTTTCAAACCACTGAGGAGTTCTTAAACCTCACACTGTTCCTGGGGTCCACCTGCTCTGCTTGGCCAAGGTCACACAGATCTGTAAAAACCAGCCATGCGACTCGAATCCCCAACCCCAGGGTGGCACAAGCTGCCGCAGGTCACACCAAGGTGCTTTGGAGCTTCTCTCCAAAAGCCAGCAGCTGCTGGGAGACACTGGAGGAGGGTGATATTTGATGCTGGGAAATACTCAACACCAGCCACAATGATTTTCCAGACAGAGCTGCACCTGCTTAGCAGCAGAGTGAGGTGTTTCCATGACGCCAGAGCCCTCCAGCACAGCACTAGTGCTGGAATCACCCAGACTAAGCTCTCCCCAGGGCTCAGTCTCTTAAACCTCTGACTTCTCCATGTCAGGTGAGGAATTGGGCACAGTCACGCTCTCCTGGGAGGCACAGGGACCACATGGGCTCTTCCTGAACATCTGAGCATCAGGCCACGCCAGCACAGGACCCAACTTCCCTCCAAGCAGCGAGCTACGCTCTCGTAATGGATTTCGGACAACAAACTGAGGCCAGAGCTTGTTACGAACACATGGTGCTCAGACAAGCGCTGACACACAGAAGAGAGCCCTGTTCTCGTCATCACTGCGGTTCTGCCGCTTCTCGCTGAGCTTTCAAGCATCACACCTCCTTAACCGCTCACATACCGTTCCCTCCTGTGCTCCCCAGGCACTCATAGCTACATTATTCCATGCTACTGACCTCCTCCTTTTCCAAGAACTCCCTGACGTCCGGGTCCTGCAGCATTGTTGGATGGCTGACCACTCTCCGTAGGTACCTGCGGAGAGGAACGCGCTGAGAGTGACTCAGGTTACAGCGAACCTGGCTCCAAGTCATCTCTGAAATGGCAGTTCTGATCTGCTCTGTTACTTAACATCCCTGTTTCTGGGCTCCCGACACAGCTCAGTTCTCTCCCTGCCACGTTGGTGGAGTTTGGTGGTTTGGAGCAAACACCAATGGGGGCTTTTGAAGCTGGGGACAGTTTAATAGAGTCGAAGCGACTCTCTGCAGCTGCAGGTCTTCAGCAGCCTCCAGGCTTGGTGCAAACCTCAAAGCAGACAGCTTTTCTACCCTCCCCTGCTTGGCTCAGGCATGAGGGGAAGCTGTCGGGGTCTGTACCTCTCTAGAGCAGCCCGTCTTTTTTCTAGGAACTCGGCAGAGGAGGAGTCTTCCTTCCCGACTTTCACTTTGGTCATTCCTAGCGCAGAAGGAAGATGCAATTAATGAGCAGCTTCAAACTCAATACACAAGGCCATATGGTTTGTTACAGACTACCGGGGTGACGGGAGACACATTTTACAACAGGAATTAGACCTTGTGTCAGCAACAGCTGCTTGGAAATGTAAAAATCTGCTTATATCGAACACCCCTAGCAGAAGTTAGCACACAGAAAAGCAGCAGAGCAATGCCAGGCAAGGCTGGAAGAGCTGCAGGTCTGGACTCAAGCAAACAGCAATTCGGCAACAGCGCATAGGACGAGGTTTGACTCTACGTCAAGCAGATACAGAAGCATCTGCAAACTCCAAGTACGGAACCAGATTAATTTCCACGCCTGCTCTGTAGCTTCTCCCTCAGCTTGGAGACCTTTGGGCACAAAACTCACCATCAGATGCAGCGATTCTGGTGCTCTGTACCTCCGCCACTCACCTATGAGACTCTTCTCGGGCGGCGGAGGAACGATGAACCCGTTTTGGGCGTGCTTCTCTGACAGCTTCTCATAGAGACCCAGAAAGTCGCTGAACCTCCTTTTCACTGAAAACTGCTTGTTCCTGAACATCGGCATGCTTGTCTGGGGGAAGAGAAGAGACTCAGGTCACCTGCTGTCACTTCGGGGGATGAAGTGGGACAGTTTGAGCTTCACATGACAGGAGGAACGAACAGAACAAGCTTCGGGCTCTGTTTTCAGCAACTTACCAGCTAACGGTTCTCTTCGGACTGAGCAGCAGTATTAATGCCACTAAACAGCAGAACAGCTGTTAGTAAACCCTGTGCATCACCTAATCCCACCATCCCTGCTCCCCACAGGAATGGTGACCGCTCTCAGGTCCAACTTTATCACCTTAAAGACCACAGG
The DNA here is from genome assembly GCA_013399365.1 of Pampusana beccarii. Taxonomy (NCBI): domain Eukaryota; kingdom Metazoa; phylum Chordata; class Aves; order Columbiformes; family Columbidae; genus Pampusana; species Pampusana beccarii. The sequence goes on along the minus strand of VWYH01007178.1, from coordinate 87,180 downwards.
GGCCACATCAGCGGCTTTTGAGTGTGTTTGCAGAGCAGGAGCAGAGGGTCACAAGTCCCCTTGTCCCCTTCACACACCATCAGCTTCAGATCACAGGATGCCTAAGTCCAGCAGCCACTGGGAACAACTTTTTGCAGAGCCAAGAGCAGCACCACAAAGCTCCGAGCAGGGCAGAAGGCTCCATTTCACATGATTAGCTCAGATCCTGACATGAAACCAGCTACAGCAGCAGCTCTTCAGCAAAAGCTGAGCTCGGTTCAGCTTAATCTGACGCAAAAATCGGCACAGAACCGTTAGTAACAGCCCCGGTGTCTGGGGATGCCCCTAACAGATGTCACCCCTGCTGCTCACTCCGTGATCAGCCAGGACTGAAAAGAAGTAACGGGCTGAAGAAAAAACAAGCAGCCTCCTTTCAAACACGTTCAAAACCTATTTCTCAGCTCATCCTTTGGTCTGTAGGAGAGGATTATAACTCCCAAATCCACATAAAAAGGCATTCAGACCTCCTGTCTGTTTAGGTTTGGTTAAGAAAGGACAGGCCGGCTGTCTTCAAGAGTGGAAAAATAACAATACCCCACCTTGGGAGCGACAAGTTAGACGTACCTGTGTGGACACTTTGTAGGCTACGTAGGCGTTCATGCCATCCCCTGCAGAAAAGAGAAACAAGGCGTTAGTGTCACGAGATCAGCACGTTCCGCTGTCACCTGAACGCAAAGCACGAGGCTCCTGCGATCTTCTGCCCTCCGAACTTCAATCTGACGGAGCCCCAAATCTTCACACTGAACCATGGTGGGCCCTGGACTATTCAGAAGACGCAACCCCACCTGCGCGTGGTTGGATTCCAAAATACCACAGGCAGTTTTTCTCCAGTCAGCACAGAAATCCCCTTATTTGGCAAATGAAAGGTTTACCTGGTAGTTCAGCTGAAGGGCATCTGCGGAAGTCTGATGCCAGCTGATATGATTTACAAGCCATTGCACCTTCCAGCTTCAGAAATCAGAGTGAGAAGGAGCTGCCACTTGTGAGGCTGCTCCACCAGCTGGGATCAGACATTACTTTGGGTTCTCTGCACCCCAGGGACTGCCACAGAGCTCAACAAGTTCCTCTGACCCCCACCTTCAACAGAGAGAAACCCTCTTGCTTCTCAATTTGAAGCCAGAGCTGCTTCCCTGGCAAGGAAGGTATCAGAGCACAGAATAATACACTTAATTTTAGGTTAAGGCAGTTTTGCCTCCCCCTTTCCTAGCTGCATACAGAACAGTGCTGCCTGGAGGTCAAGGAAAATTGGTCCCCGCAGTTGCAGATGCCAAGTTCTGCTACCGCAAGCATCACGTTTGGCCTTCCAGAACCTGCTGCTGCCTCGCTTGTTTGCAACCCAGGCATTTTGCTTAGAGTTTCTTCTAGATGTTGGAAAAAGTCTTGGGAGAAGTTACTCTGGGATCAAGTTTGTGCTTGCAGAGACAGCTCGAAGGCCAGAGCTGCGGCACGTGGAGGCGATACCTGCATTTGGTCCTGCTGCCTGTCTAACCGTGCGGTACTGCGCAGCAGGACGAGGTGTCGACTCACCAACTTTCTCCGGGTCACTCACTCCTACAGTCAGCTCAAATTTGTCCTCTTGTTCTTCTTCTTCCAGCTGTTGGGAGGAAGCACGTGAGGACAGTGAGTTCAAACCAAATCACTCCAAACCATAAAATCCCACACATTATGGTGAGGTTGTGACATTCTGGCATTTCGGTCTGGCCAAGGTCATTCTATAAAGCCCTTGAGCTTCTCCCTGTGTCCAGGCTACATGTTCCAAGGATCCCAGACTGGATTTGTTTTCACAACACCGCAATCTGCACAGAGTGATGAACAAACTAGCAAAACTCCGCAGAGTTCAGCCTCAGCTTTGCGCACGACAGTTTCCTCTTGGGCTCTTTTACATTTCGATTTCAGGTCTCATCCGAAACAGCACCAGATCCTGAACCTCTGCAGAAGTTGTGCAATGGAAGCGCACAGGGATGGAGAGAGCCAGGGTAGCAACTGACAGACCCAGTATGAACTTGTCTCCAAAACAGTCTCTTCTACAGGAAAAAAATCCAGATTTAGGCCAAGTACCACCTGATAAACCAGGCTTGGCAACAGGGCTACAAGTTCCGCTTAAAGACCCTGCACTCTTGTGTCGCGCAGGAGATTTTCTTTTAAAAAACACACACAGGAGCAGCCACATCACTTGCCATCTGCAGCAACACAGCTCCGAGCCCCAGGACCCCTTACTATTTCAGTTTTGGAAGGAATCTGCGCCACTGCACGAGCAAAAATACCGTTAGGCTGACCTGAGCCCCACTTCAGCCATATCGGGCCCAGACTGACAACTTGAGATACAAGCCAGGGCATCCAATACAGCAATTATATTAATTGCATCATTATGATGCGTGTTTACAAGTCAGTGAACAGGTTCCTGCCAATTACAGCCCCAAACCAGCAGGACAAGTTGGAAAGCTCGGAGCAATTCTTACCTCCTCGCAGCTCTTTGGAGGGTTTCTAGAAGAAGAACTTGCAGCTACTTCTAATGAGGGGGCAAGATTGGACGTTTTGGCCGGTTCCTTCTTCTGGTTGTTCTGCGTGCTGTCCAGAGTCAACTCAACGGTGGCATCTGTCAAGAGAAGTTCGCAAGGGTCAGCTTCTCTGCTTTGGGGTTCTGGGAAGGTAATTTCAATATTCTCTGGGAGGTTTGTGGGATCAAGGCGGTAACAATAGTATTAAATAGAAAAAATTAAAAATCCATAAGGATCTGTCAGGTGTGTCCCTCCAGGAGAGTTGGGGAAGGTCTGACCCTCCTCGTTTTCTGTGGCTGAGGGGTGTCATGTTCCCTGTTCCTGGGGAACAGCCATGTTTTAACCCGAGATGCAGAGGGAGAAGTTAGAGAACTAAAGACTCTAACTCTAGGAAGACACCACCTTACAGTTTAAGACAACAAAACTAAAGCAAACTCCACTTTTAAGCCTGTTCAGCTTCAAACAGTGAATCCTGCCACATAATTACGTGAGAGACCTGGAGGAGGCTGCTCCAACCTTCCCAAAAACAGTGCCAGGCCTTAGTGCTTCCAGCAGATGGGAACAGGAGTGCGCAGGAAGGACCTGCGATAGCTCAGAATAAGCAGGACATGCAGGTCGTGGGTATAAAAGATCAGGCTTAGAGTTCAGAAAGCCCCAGCACATACAGACTCACCTGCAAATAAATCTTGATCATCTTGCTCCACGCGAACCCCGTTCTCTTTGGAGTTGCTGCTCACGGGGAGAAGAGGTTCCCTTTTCAGTGCCGTGGGTTTGCTCTGCGAGAGAAATAAAAGCCCGTAAACAAGAGGTTATTTACACCGAGGAACTGAGGCTGGAGGAACAAATGGATCATCTTCCCAGCCGCTGCTCCCCACTTACAGCTCGGCCGGGACAAGTCAGCCCCAAACCCCGGGATTTACACCACGGCTAATCCTGCCACAGCAAACAGCCCCATCACGAGCAACTGTACCCATGTGGGGACATGGTGAAAGGGTTTGGGTGCCACAGCAGAAGGCAGAGCTGTTTCTGTGTCCCCGCTGCAGGTGGATGTGGCCTCAGGAGTCAACCCTCGTTTTGTAGGCAGACGAGCGAGTACAAGTTATTCCAAGTGAGACTCGGACAGCAAGCGCCGTTCTTTAATATCTCTGCGGAGAACAGAGCAGGTCTTTGACAGCCAGTAAATGGAGCATTATTAGTCAAACGGACAGGCTCCTCAGCGCTTTCTTCAGCAAGGAAACATCTCCGGTTCCCACTGCTCCCGAAGGAGTAAAGCAGTGCTGAGGTAGCTCCTCTTTGAGGTGGCCTCAATCTTTGGGGACATAAAACACCAGCACCATATGATGGCGAGTTTTCCCATATTTTAGGAGCTCTTCAAGCTGGTAAAGAAACCCCGGACAAGGTAAAGCGGGCTCGTTTCTCTGCTTTCAAATGCAGAAAAAGGCCATCGTCATTCTCAGTTTGCTTTAAATCTCATTTTGCAGGCTGTAGAAGTACCACACCCTGTTCCTACTTCTCCATCTGCTGCTCCAGCAGAGCCACAGCCCCTTTTCAAGCAGCCCATGCCACAGCACCCGCTGTCCCAGAGGCCTGTGGAACACAGCCTGACTGTCAATGCACGGGGAGAAGCCCTTTGGGCTCCTCAGCACAAGCTCGATGCCTCCCATGGGGAACCAGACCTGGGCTCAGAAGAGCCAGCACTCAAGAGCATCTTAGAGCTGTGAACATGCAGGGACACAAGTTTCATCAACAGACAGATGAGCTCCAGCTCTAGGTGTATTTGTGTCTGACCCAAACGCTTCTTTACTGGCTACCGTACCATGGCCAAGTGCTGTCAAGTCACCAATCTGCCCCACCAGCCCAGCTCCCCAGCTTCACAGACAGTGTTTTGCTAACGCTCAAGGGCAGACAGACAAGCAAAGCCACCGGGACAGAGAAAAGCCAAGTATTAGTTATGACACTTGCTTCAACAACACTAAACACCTGATAAGCTGCTTTAGCTCAGTAGACTCCAGTTCTGGCAAAGTGTTGCTTTATTTGCATGAAAGCCAGCGGCCGTGGGCACTTGTCTGTTTTGCTTGGCTGCCTCTGCTACAAAACAACAAGCCACCTGGTACATCTCACATGAAGAAAGGAGCTGAGAAGTTCTCGACCATCACCATGCCCCAATGCTGGCCAGAGGTACCAGCACCTTCCTCTCGCCAGGCCAGGATCCCACTCATTTTCAAAACATATGACTCCGCCGCTCCCCTACGCCTGGATCAATGCAAGAGTTTCACTCTCACGAGCTCATGCAGGGCAGAATCCGCACACATCTCCCCAAATCTGCCTTGTTCCCTGCCACGAAGCCACCAGCAGAAGAGTGAGAGCTGCACCAGAAGCGGGACAGGGATGGCTCCAGGAGAAGCAGCTCGGCCGGGCCAGTTCTGCTCCACGGTTCACATGTTCACGGCTGTGGCCTCCTGCGAAAACATCAGGGCTGGGACGCTGCAGACAGGAGAAGGTTCCTGGAGAACTGACCAGCTCCTCCTGCCCAGGAGCAGGCTGGGGAAAGCCCAGGGTAGCTGGGCAGAGGCCACGGTGCCAGGGGACAGCGTGACCAGCATCAGCTCGCAGAGCTTGGGAAATCAACCCCAGGGCTTGTTGTGTTCAAGCACCCAGCCTCCTGGAGGAGCCCAGAACCAGGGATTCACACCCAAAAAGCCATTAAAACCAAGAAAAGGTGCTGAAACCCTTCACCACTCCCACCTCCGCCTTCAGCAGACGATTCACACAGCAACACATGGACACAGTTTGCTGAGCAAGCACCACCAAACTGTCCTGGACCCTCCTGCAGCCCATTGTGCCGGTACAAGGCAAAGGAGGTCACCAAGGTGTTTGGGACCTCACCACGAGCAAAGGACACCAGATGCCACCTGTCACCTCATCCCTGCCACACGGGAGGGTTCACTCCCCAATTCCACATCTAAGGCAGCCACACCAGCTGTCAAGGGGACAAGAGCTGGAGGAAGACGAGGCTTTCCCCTGTGAAGTCTCACAGAATCACAGAATGTGAGAGATTGGAAGGGACCTCGAAAGCTCATTCAGTCCAATCCCCCCGCTGGAGCAGGAACACCCAGATGAGGTCACACAGGAAGGTGTCCAGGCGGGTTTGAATGGCTGCAGAGAAGGAGACTCCACAACCTCCCTGGGCAGCCTGGGCCAGGCTCTGGCACCCTCACCAGGAAGAAGTTTCTTCTCAAATTTAAACGGAACCTCCTGTGTTCTAGTTTATACCCACAAGCAAAGACACTGAGCTGTGACCACCAGCAGATCTCAAGCCAGCCAGGCGCTCTGCTCAGGGGTTACTGTGACCCTGATTTGGGGGCAATCCAGCACCTGATCCACACAACAACATCTTGGGTTCTGTGAGAACTGACAGGTTATAAACTTGAGGAAACTGAGGTGGGCTGGGGATGAGCTGTTCTGCAGCCCCAGAGCCACCTGTTCCCCCCAGGGCTGCTCCTCGACCCCGGGCACTCCCTTGTCCCCCCTCCACAGCCACTAGAGGAGCTCTCGGGGCGGGAGAAGCTGCGCTCACTGCAGGAGCGAGAGACCAGCGACACCACGACCCCCCACTTTGATTTTGGGGCCGTTTCCCCCTTTTTTAAGCAAGCCCGGAGGACACCACGCCGCTGCCTGCAGGCACCGCAGAGCCGGGCCCACCCGCAGGCCCCGCCGGGCCCGGCCCCGCAGCTGCTCCCCGGGCCGGGCCTACCCCCCGGCACCCCCCGCCCGCACTCACGGTGCCGGTGAAGATGTCCTCGCCCTCCGTGTCGCTGTCGGCCGCCCCCAGCGCGTCTCCGTCGCCGTCGCCGCCGTGGGGGTCGGGGAAGGGCGGGGGGAGGCGTTCGGCGGGGGAGGGGGAGCGGGAGCCGCAGGCGCCGCCCGACGCCATGTCCGCGCTGCCGCCGCTTCCGCCTGCGACAGCCGCGCCGGAAACCGCCGCCGCCGGCTTAACCGCCGGGGCGGGGCCGGAGGAGCGGACGGCCTTGCGATTGGGAGGTGCTCCGGTCCTTCCCGCCCCCTCCTGGCAGAGGGAGCCAATGAGAACGGACGTTCTCCTCCGCTGGCAGGCGTCGCTCCGTCCCCATGGCAACGGTCACGAGGCTGGCGAGGGGCGGGAAGCGGGGAGAGGCCGGGGGGATGTACCATTGCAGCGGCACAGGGGGGGCTGCGGGCCAGCCCAGGCCGCAGGGGACAGAGGGGCCTGGGGGCGGGTGTCACCCACGGGCTGTCACCCTGTGTCCCCTTCAGCACCCTGGCTGGTATGGCCATGGTGCCTCAATGCCCCAACCAAGATGGCCATGGTCCCCTCAACAACCCAACTGAGACAGCTATGGCCCCCTTGACACCCCAGTCAACATGACCACGGTCCCTTCAACAACCCAACCAAGGTGGCCATGATCCCCTCAATGTCCCAACCAAGATGGCCGTGGTCCCCTCAATGCCCCAGTGGAGATGGCCATGGTCCCCTCAACATGATCCTGTACAGATCTTTCCTTTCCCCTTGGGACAAGCTCTGACCTCATCCCACCTGACAGAGCCCAACAGGGACCAATAAGAGCCCGACAAGGCCTGGCAAAGCCTGACAGAGCCCAAGAAAGTCCGACAGATGTAGACAGGGCTCAAAAAAGCTGGAGAGAGCCCAAGAGAGACTGATAGTGCTGAACAAAGCCCAAAAAGCCCTGACAGAGACCCACAGATACAAACAGGGCCAGAGCCCAAAAGAGCCCGACAGGGCCAGACAGAACCCAAAAGAGACTGACAAAGGCCCACAAAGCCCGACAAAGCTCAACAGAGCCCAAGAGAGCCTGACAGGGCTTAGCAAAGCCCAACAGGGCCCGACAAAGCTCAACAGAGCCCCGCAAGGCTCACAGGGCCCGACAAAGCTCGACAGAGCCCAAGAGAGCTTGGTAAAGCCTGACAGGGCCCGACAAGTCTTGACAGAGGTTGAAAAGCCTGACAGTTCTCTACATAGTCTGACAAGGCCCGAAAGGACCCAACAGAGCCCGACAAGCCTTGACAGGGCCAAACAATGCTTGAAAAATCCCAACATGGACTGACAATGCCCAACAGAGATTGACAGAGCCTGACAAGGCCTGATAAAGCCCGACAGGTCCCAACAGAGCCAGACAGGGCTTGACCAATACTCACAGGGCCTGACAAGTTCTGACAGAGCCTGACAGATTCTGACAGGGCCCAACAAAGCCTGAAAGAGCCTGACAAATCCCAACAGGGCCTCATAAATCCCATCAAAGCCCAACAGAGCCCGATATGGCTCGACAGGGCTTGACAGAAACCAACAGGGCTTGACAAGGACCGAGAAGGCCTGACACATCCCAACAGAGCCTGACAGGGCTTGACAGTGCACAACAGGTCCTGACAGAGCCCGATAGAACTCGACATTGACCGGAATGGACTGACATGGACCAACAGGGCTTAACAAGGACCAAGAAAGCCCGATAGGTCCCAACAGAGTCACACAGGTCTAGACCTGGCCCAACAAAGCCCAACAGAGCTTAACAGATCCCAACAGAGCCTGACAAGAACCAACAAAGCCCAACAGGGCCCATCTGAGCCCAACAAAGCCTGAGAGAGCTCAATAGAGCCCGAAAGAGCTTGACAGGGCTCAAAAAAGCCCAACAGTTCTTAACAGAGTCTGACAGGTCCCAGCTGAGCCCAACCAATCCTCACAGAGCCCAACAAAGCCTGACACAGCCCAACAGGTCCCTAACAGAGCTTGACAGAGCCTGACAAGAACCAACAAAGCCCAACAGAGCTTAACAGAGCTTGACAGAGCCCAACAAGACCCGACATGGACTGACAGGGTCCCACAGAGCCTGACCAAGCCTGACAAGGTCCGACAGCGCCCAGAGTCCAATAAATCCTGACAGGGCCTGACATGGCCAGACAGAGGCCGACAGGGCTTAAAAATTCCTGACAAAGCTCGACAGGGCCCGATAGGGCTTGGCAGGGCTCGACAAAGCCTAACAGGTCCCGACAGAACCCAACAGGGCCCAACTGACCCTGACAGAGCTCAAAAAACCCTGAAAAGGCCTGACAGCTCGACAAAGCCCAACAGGGCTCAACAAAACTGAACAGGTCCTGACAGATCCTGACACGCCCCAACTGAGCCCAACAGAGCCTAACAGATCCCGACAAAGAACAACAGGGTCTGACAGGGACAGAAGCTGCCCACAGGAGCCCAAGGAGCTTGTTCATCACCTTTTTGTATTTTATTTCAAATGCTGTACATGAACTTACCCCCAGGTGCTCCCAGCGCCCCTGTGCAGACCCCAACACCTTAACATCCGCTGGGTGCGAGGCCAAAAATAAGTTACCCGCATCCCCGTGGTTGTGTCCCCGAGCACCTGGGCAGGTCCTGCCCGCACCCGTTCACCCGGAGTGCCCTACACCAGGGTCAGTGTTCGCTTTGGAACTCGAAGTCACAAGCTCCCAGCGCTCAGCACGGCATGGCAGCCTCGGACGGCAGCGGGGAGCACCTGTGGGGAGAGGACGAGGTGGGACATGGGCTTGTGACACTGCCCAGCCACCCCAGAGCTGCGAGTTAAATCACTGGGGGCATCCCCCCAGCTTTCTGCCCCCCAACTTGGATTCATCCTGCAGGTATGTGCCATCAGGTGTGCAAACACAAAAGTGGGATCACTCAGCAGAGCCAAGTCACAAGGATCAGCTCAGCGCCAGGAGGCTTGGAGACTCATGCCCAAGGGCACAGAAGCCCAAGAGACCTCAGGTGAAGCAGGAGCCACACCAGGCCATACTCACTCCATCTTGGCTTCCAGGTGGTGGACGGTCTGCTTGTCCAGGTAGCGGCAGAAGAGTGAGAGGAGGTTGCTGGGCAAGAAGAGCGGCTCCACCAGCAAGGCCTTAGGCACTTGTGACAGCTCCCGGGCCACCATGAACACCATGTCCGTCCTGGGGACACAGAGACAGCGGTTTGAGTGCCCCAACAGCTGGTGAACCCTGAAGCCCATGGCTGCCGCGGTCCCTCACCACGTGTCGAAGTCGCCGCCGCATGGTTCAAGCGGTGTGTCGGAGGACAGCAGCCTCTCGCCGTGGCTCAGCAGGGAATACAGCAAGGAGATTCCAAACTGTGGGAAAGCACCGGAGGGGAGCGTCACGGCCAGCGGTGGTGGCACCTTGGGGACATCACACAGCTCTGCCCCTCTCCTTAGGGCCACCTACCTGGTTCTTCAAGGCCATGGTGAGGGGGAGCTCAGGGGACTCGGGCAGAGGTCTGGTCATCTCCCGCAGGACCTCGAGGAGCTTGCTGAAGGTCATTCCACCCACCACCTCGTTCAACGGGCTGTAGAGCAGGGGGAGAGACTGGGCGGGGCAGAGAGGAGAATGGGATCTGAGACCCTGAGACCCGTCACGGCTGCAGCCCCAACCCCACACCCAGGGGGGACATGAGGCCCAGCACTGAACCTCCGCCAGGAGGAAACTGCCACCAGCACTGCTTTAACCCCTCCTGGAGACATTTCTCCTCCTCCCTAAGGAAGGAAGGGGGCTCCTGTCTCATGGCAACCTGGCCATGATGGGACCCAGTAAGATGGGTCTCCCCTCTTGCCCAGCATGCTGCCCCTCCGCAAGAGCAATAGGGGAAACTGAGGCAGCCCGGAACACCCCTGCCCTGACTGGAAGTGCTCACCTCGTCCAACATGTCCTTCTTCATGAGGAAAGGCAGGTGGTGGGTGATGGTCAGCAGGATCTTCTCTGTTTGCTGCCGGGTCAGGTGGGGCAGCAGCCGGGCCGTGAGCTTCTTGCCCTTCCTCACACACAGGAGCTGCAGGAACTCATCCTCTGCCTCCCTGGGGACGAAGGCTCCGTTGGGCACAGATCCCGAGGGACCTGGAGCATCTGTGTCCATCCAGAAGGACCAACATCAGCTCCAGTGGACGAAAAAGCTCACAGGCAGGGTCAGCACAGAACCCAACCCTCACCATCACCCAGAACCACCCACAGTGACCCATGAGGACCAGGACGTGCCACCCACTCCCCCCTACCCACAGCACAAACTCACTCTTCACTGCTGCAAGCCCTGATTCTCAAGGCTTGGTAGATACATTCCACTTGGCTCTTCTGCTCCTGACAGCAGGGCTGCTGCTCCTCTGAGGACAGAGACATCTTCCGCTGCATCTCCTCCACTTCCAGCAGCTGCAGGAACAGCTGGACAAAGAGCACAGGGTAAGGGGACAGCTCGGAGCATCTCCTACCAACTGGTAGGACCTCTACCCAGGTAGATGTTACCTCACAGAGCTCCTTAGGTGAAAATGGAGTGTCCGCATGTCCCACCCTGCCCCAAATCACAGCTCGCTCACCTTCTCGATCCTGTGCAGCGCCCGAAGCCGGTGGTTCCCCGCAGCCTTTTGGGGGGAGAAGGAAAGGTACAACGGTTATAGCTGGCACCAGACACTGCCACCAGCATGCCATGGCAGGGGACAAGCTGCCATCACCAAGGTGGCACCTACTCCAACTGTGCATCCCATCCCATGGCTCAGGGCAGCATGCAGAGCCAGGGCAACACCCACGCTTGGTCACAACAGCTCCTAAAGCTCCTGCTAAAGCTGCTCCAGGGCCTGGGGTAAACTCAGAGCAGTGCCCCCAGGCACCCACCAGCTCCCCGTCACCTACCTCTTCCACGAGCGCATGGTACACAGCATCGATGGCCCGGCGAGGGCTGTAGCAGGTGGATACAGCGACCTGGCCCAGCGAGCCCGCGATGCGCACCACTGGAGGAGAGATGGGACATGGTGACACCACATCCCTCACCCCCTGGCCCAGCCGCCCACCCCAGGCCCTCACCAGAGTCATATGTCTCCACTTTCTGGATGAACGGTGTGACCAGCTTGGGGGGCTCCTGCTTGTTGCGCCCGCCGAGCAGCTCCTCCTCTGCCTGTTTGCGCTCCAGCCGGTGGTAGTACGTCTGTGACAACAGGCATAGAGCCACCACAAGCCTAGGCACCTCCAAAAGTGACAAAGCCTCAGCCCCAAGGAGCAGGACAAGCTGCCAGCCAGTGCTCACCTGGTAGTAATAGTCATCATCCATGTTCTCGCTCTGCAGCTGGATCATCTCCACCTTGACCACCCAGTCCTTCTCCTTGGAGGTCATCAGCCCCGCATAAGGGTCCACTTGAGGAGACCACAGCTTCTTGGGGGAGATGCTGGGAGAAGATTGCAGCCTGCAGTGACTGCCCAGGGGTCCCCCCGGCACCCTGGGGACCTGGGGACCCCCTCACCTCTGCACCTGCCGCTGGGTCAGGATCCGCTGGTGCTGGGGGTGCAGCTGCGTCATGTGGCTGGGCACTCTGTGAGGGACATCAGACAAGGGTTGGGGACTCAGCACCCACACCAGAGCTGTCCCCAGAGCTCTGGTTCCATCCGGACACCCCACTTGCCGTCCTTCTACCTGAGGTTGAGCTGGCCGCTGGCCGACGGGCCGAAGAAGAGAGCGGGGTCCAGAGATGGAGACATGGGACCGAAGTGCATGGCGAGGGGCCGCGGGGGGCTGCCGACAGCGGGTGGCACGGGCCCGAAAGGGGTGGGAGATGTGTACCCTGCGGTCTGGAGGGGAAGGAAGAAGCATTTGGGTGTTTGAGGGTCCCAGAGGGGTCTCCCAGATCCCAGCCTCACCAGGACCACCTTCTCCCTGCACAGAGGGGACACATAAGGCACCACAGCAAGGTGACACCCCAAGGATCCTGCCACTGAGGCTGGGCAAGGCAAGGGGATCCTGGTGTCACCAGGGATGGGGCACTCAAGGTCCATCACCGGCATCCTAGTGTGATGCCAAGCAAAATGCCACATCCGCTGCAGGTTCCATGGGGACAACAGGACAAACAGATTTATGAAGCCACCTCAGTGGGGGACACAGCAGTGGGTCACAGCTGCGTTACCTGGTTGGAAGCGAAGAGCGGAGAGGGTCTGCGAGGCGGTGTGAAGGGCCGGGGGGAGCACGGGGAGCGAGGGACCAGAGGTGGCTGCTGCAGGGCAGAGACAGGGGTGTCACCAGGACAAGACTGTCCCCAAAGGGGGGCAGAGGAAAAGGGGACACGATAGCCCCCCCAAAACATGGTACCTGCTGGAGAAAGCGCTGGGGGAAGGACTTGGGGGCCACCAGCCTGAAGTCAGGGCGCTTGGGGCGAGGAGAGCCCCTGTAGCCCCTCTGTGCCGGGGAGCCAAGGAAGTCGAGGGCCACATTGGTGGCTGGCGGGGGTCTCTCCAGGACCTGCAGGATGGCTTTGTCCTGCAGGGAGGAGGCAGCAGGAGGTGGGAACGGGGCTCAGCTGGGATCCATTTAGCTCCCCCAGCATTGAGCAGCTCCCTAGAGCCTTTGGTTATTGCTCAACCAGACCATGGTGACATGCAATAGCAGGGCACACAAAACAACACCTGGCATGGGGGGTCCTGCTCCCCAAAACTCAACAGCTTTGCCTTCAAAGCCAGGCTCTGCTTAGGGTAGGCACCACCTTGAGACACATCCTTGGACCTCCAGACCCACAATGAGGCTTTAAATGTCCCCTGGTCACCCCAAATGGCCCAGCGGGGGGTACCCACCTCCAGGACATGGTGGGGAGGGATGGTGCCCCACACTGCGGGATCCATCACCAGCTGGAAGACGGGGAGATGGTCAGTATGGGGAAGGAGGACAGGAGAGGGACAGGGGACACTGCAGGGGCTGTTCAGCCCCATCACCATGTGGGAGGGGACATTGGAGGGAACACTTTTACCACATCCTCTTTGTCAAACTCTGCCCAACAAGCACCGATCTTGCTGTCCAGCACTGCCGAGTCCTGGCTCTGCAAAAAAAACACCACAGACACATCACTCAGCTCATCCGTGCTTGGGCAGGGACCAAACCATCCCCTGGAGCCCTCTGTGGGGCAGGACTCCCAGGTGTGGGGATGGAGGGGGAGCAGGGGGTCCCTGCCTTGGGTCCCCTCCCTCTCCGCTCAGGCGTCACCTCCAGCGGGGGTTTGCTCTGCACAGCTCTCATCACCGCCGGGTCCCCCAGGTTGTTGGGCTCCTCGCAGAGCTCCTGCTCTTCCTCCTGCTCCTCAGTCCCCAGCTCCTCCTCCTCTTCCTCCAACTCGGAACCGACGTGCTCGACTTCTGCCTCCATCCCACCTTCCTCCTGGGGCTCCCCCAGCTCCTCAGCCACTCCGGGTCCCAAATCCTCCTTGATCTCCTCTGCCACTGCTTGGACCAGCTCAGGGCTCGCCTCTGGAGGCATCAGAAGTTTTGCAGCATCCTCCTCCGTGGAGTCTCGGTCTTGGAGGGGGGAAGCAGAGCATGTCAGAATGGGTGAGAACCTGGGCAGAGGGACACCTTCCTCACCCCCCCACCCTCCTTGCCCTGCTTGGTACTGGCTCCTCACCCCTGAGATCTTACCTAACCCAAAAGTCATCTCATTGTACAGGTCAAGCTCCTTATCCTCCTCAGCCATCTCCTCTAGCAGAGGCTCATCTTCCACCAGCAGGTAGTCCTCAAGGATCTGGAGGCGAAAGCAGCAGGGTCACTGCTAAAGGAGACAGGCAGGGGAGGGGTAACCCTAACCTGACCCCAAAGTGGGGGCACCCAACCTCTCCCCCACACCCAGGGCTCATGGCTGTCTGCAGCTGGAAAGGGAAGAGCAGAAGCCACCAGCACTACCAGTGAGGCCAGGAGCCCATTGAAGCCCAATGGGACCAATACTGTGGCCACCCAGAGGCGACGGTGGCCAGTGCAGGAGCAGCACTGCACCGAGTGATACCATTGCCTAATGTTCAGAGTGAACACCCCACTGCCACGGCATGATCAGCACCCGAGCACAAGGCAGGGAAGGGCACCCCACCAGCACCTCCAGGGCAGTGTCTTCTCCGGTACCGACCGCTCCGGCGAGAGCCAGCACCGGGAGAGCGGGCGGGGGGGGAAAACCAGCACCGAGAAGAGAGGGGTGTGCCCGGGGACAGCGGGATAGGAGGCGGCCCCGGAGCAGGGCAGGCACTCACAACCGGCTCGCCGCCCTCCGCCATGCCGCGGCACCACCCGCCCGCCCGCGTCCCTCTACGGGGCCGGGCTGCCCCCGCCGCCGCCTTTTATGGGGCCGCCGCCGCCGCTCCGGCGGCACCACGCCGCTGCGCATGCGTCTGCCGTACAGCATGGCGGCGCCCAGCTGCGTCCCGCGCCTGCGTAGTGGCCTCGTCACGCCCCCTCCGGCTAGACCACGCCCAGGCGGGCGGGCCCGCCGGCGGATCGAGGAGCGGGATGCATCAAAGCAGAAGCGCCCTGAAAAGGGAAAATTTGGCTTTTTAAAGCAAGTCATGCTGAAGAAACTCGTGGCTCGGCTCCTCTTTACAGGGGAATTCTTGCTGGTTGTGGCAGAGTCATCCCCAGGGGTTCCCATCCCAATAGGGACAGCCGGGACAAAGGATTTGTGTCCTGCAATTAGCTACTTGTGTAATTAATCCTCCCCAAGCCGAGGGCATGGCTCACCTGGGCAACCAGACCAGCCTGCAGGTCACTCTGAGGCCGTGAGCCCCGATGCCAGCCCAGCTGCCAACACAGCTCTCGGTGTTTATTGTATTTGTTTCTGCTGGAGCCCTGAGATCCCTGATAAGGCTCCAGTGGCAGCTGCGTCCTTTTATCTCCCAGCAAAAACACCCAACAGCAGCTGTGCAGCTGGTCCTGCTCACTGGGCAGCAAACGGAGCAGAAGCTCAGAGCTGGTCCAGGGTGGATTGATAATGAGTATTTGCAGGATTTTTTCTTTGTTCAGTCTCTGATTTACCTCCTGCCTTTGGGGGGGGATGTTCTCCATATGTTTTATTGATTTGAGTTAGGTTTTTAAATGGGATGTATTAAGAAGCCTGAAAGAAGCCCATTGTTAGAGGAGCTGTGTGATACTGCTGTTTTCTTTCCACTAGTAGCGACTTCCCTTTCTTTTCTCCTTTTTAACTTTTTAATCCTTATGCAGCTGGATGGAAGACAATATATTTATATCTGCATCCTAGTCTGAAACAGTGACTCTAAAGACCTGTAGGACCACAAGCAGACGAGCTCATAAGCACATAAAATACCTACGTGCTCTTTAATACTGCTTCATTCTCCTTTTTCTAACCTTGGTTTTCTCAATGCCACCATTCGAAGCCGCTGTACTTCTCTCCTCCAAGCAGCATTACAGGGCCATTTGGAGGTGCACCTGCCCTGGCTGGGCTTTGGTGCCTTGTTCTTCTAGAGGAGGCACCAGGAAACCTGATTCTTTGACCTTTGAGTTGTCATGTTTGACGTTGGGGAGTCCATGCAGCGCTCGAACAGCAAAGTCCATCCGTCCCACAGCCATCAGACCACGATGCTCCCGCACAGGCTTTCAGAGCAAGCCAAAGTTCAGACAAGAAGGCAGCCAGGGCTGCAAAATCTCCCAAGAGAGGAGGTTTTCACCCCGTTTTTGGTGAGGGCCGGGAGCCAGGTGACCTGCACTTGGGGGACTCCTGACTACATGTATCCAGCCCAAGGCCTGGGGTCAGCTGGAGCCCGGTACCACCTCACACCTTTGACACCCCACCCCTGAGATGTAGGCGGGACAAGCCCCGGGCGGTGCCCGCCGTTCGAACCGAAAGCGAAAGCAGCGCTGCGCGCAATGCGCAGACGCGCCGAGATCCCCGCACAACCTCTCCGCTCCCTCTCTGCCTAGAGACTGATGACGCTTCGCAGTTCCGCCCCGCGATTGGCCGCGCCCGACGGAGGTTATAAAAGGCGGCGGCCGCGGCGGGGCGGGTCAGTCTCCGAGCGGAACTGAGCGGGCGGCAGCCATGGGGCTCGGTCCGAAAGTGGGACTTCTGGTGCTGGTCGCGCTGCTCGGCCTGGGACAGGCGGATGGTGGGTGCCCGGGGCGGGGTGATGGGGGTAGGAGGTGCTGTGAGGGGCCTGGGACCGGTTACCGGGGGCAGAAGGGACCGTGGGAAGTGGGTGCTGCAGGGGGCGGGGGAAGGTACCGATCAGGGAGACCGTGAGGAGCTGGTACCGATGTGGGTTGGGGGTCAGGTGTTGCGAGGGGGCAGTATCGGTTACGGGGTGAGGGGACCCTGGTAGGGTGGGGAGTGGGTGCTGTGAGGGCCCCAGTGCTGGGGAGGGGGGCGGTCAGGACCCCGGTACCGGTTACTGTGCCTGGTTGGGTGGGCGCTGGCTTCCCCACAGCCCTACTCCTCACTCCCCCTTCTCTCCCCCACCCAGAGGCACCCAAGGTGGAGGTGTACTCCCGCAAAATCGCAGCGCCCGGCGAGGAGAACACCCTCAACTGCTTCGTCAGCGGTTTCCACCCTCCCAAGATCGACATCACCCTCCTGGAGAACGGGGAGCCCATGAGCGGCGTGCAGTACGCAGACATGTCCTTCGACGACAAGTGGTTCTTCCAGCGCCTGGTCTACGTGCCCTTCACCCCGCAGAAGGGCAGCACCTACGTCTGCAGGGTGGCCCATTCCACCTTCCGCGAGCCGCAGTTGTTCCGATGGGGTATCACGTGCTTTCTTCTTCAACCTTCGCCACCATGCAGAACCCAGAGCTCGTTAATTTATATCTACAGAGTCCCTGTTCTTAGGAAACCGGGTCCTATAGCAGGGTGGATTTTGGAAGTCTTGTGCTATGGGTGGAAAATTAAGTTTGGTTTAGCTGGGCTGCTGTGTACATACCCGTGAAAGAGTTCGTGAGCAGCAGATAGGAAAACTTGCCCTGTCTGGCTCTGGGGCTGTTGCCAGCTGTGGTGATGGGTGAGCGGGGGTGCTGGTTGCCTCCAGCCCTAACACTTTCCCCTTCTTTCTTGCAGATCCAGACTTCTAAGCCATGTCTGGGATGAATAATCATGGTGAGTTACACTGGTGCTCTGTGCTGTGCTGGCAAGGGGAACTTTTTTGGGGTGGGAGGAGGTCCGTAGATTGTGGAGTTGAGGAACAAAAGCAACCACCCAGAAAAATAAATATATACAGTGTTGGTGCTGACTGGGAGCACGGCTGTTCCGGCACCCTTTCTACCCACTATTTTAGCAAATCCTCAGCTGTAACTTGCCTAGAAGTCTGTTTTGCTCAAGAAAAAAAGGAGCAAAACTTCCTGGCCTGTCTGCTGGATATTGTTCAGAGTTGTCACATGTCCTCTGGTGCTTCCCCAGACCCCGTGGTGCTCTCTTCACTCTGGTGAGAAGTTTCCGTACCCGGGAGTCCCTGTGGCTTGGGGGGAGGCGCAGGCTGGTTAACCCCGCAGCAGGCAGTGTGTTGGCTCAATAATCTGGGTTTTGTGAGGCACAGACCAGAAGCAGTCTTGGTTTTATTCACTGGTGTCTCAGTCTGGGTGCTCTGTGTTCTTCAGGCTATCTGGATGTATCTAGGTGTAACTGATCTGGGTTTAGCAATCCAGAAATAATAGGAAAAAAAGAGAAAAATAAAGATACGCAGCTTGGCTGGATTGCCTGATTTGCATGCCCTGGTAGAGGCTGGATAATTATTAACTGTACCCGACACAAGCCTTTGCAAGACCTCACTTGAAATGTGAGGACTGGCAGATGTTATCGATGGTTTTCAGACTCAGGATAATGAGTCAAATGAACTTTGTAAATTGGAAAATATGGAGGTCAGTTGTCCAGCTTTCTAGTGGGAGATGACAGAAGAAGGTATGCTCTTAATTTGTGGCAGAAAAGCTGAGGTGTGATATTAGGGCCTGAGGAAAGGCTCAAGAGATCCCCTAAAGCTGGAAATGGTTGGATTGGGAGGATATTTAGGATGTTATATATATTTAGATATTAGAATATTTAGATTTAGGTCTGGTGTGTGTGGTGCCCACACGGCAGCACAGAGCGTGGCAGCTTTGGGACGTCGGAGTGAAGGTCACTGATGGCCAGGGATGACCAGCTTGGTTGGAGGTGGGATGTGGATGACTCCTCTGACTCTGCAGTTGGAGTTCCCTCATGGAAAACAATTTTTTTTTTTCTTAAAATAACTACAATTGAAGGTGCGAACAGTGTGACTGATATCCATGTCCTTTCCTCTGCACAGGTGTAATAGAATTCTGCCTTGCAAGTCAAAATCATCTTGAGCTTCTGTCCTTCACATCTCGCTTGCGGTTCTGAGGGAGAAGAGCAATCGTCTTTGTTGCAAAATTCCTTCTTTTTAGGGATACTGTCCCCTACTGTTAAAATTACTGCTGTAAACCCACTAGATCATGGTTGTGGCTTTCTCCACCGTGGAATTAAAACTCTGAGAGGAAAACCCACGGAGGGTGGGCAGGTGGTCTTGCACCCGCGAGGCCGGTGGCAGATGTCCTGCATGTACGGCAATGCCATTGAAGCCACTCTGACCGGCGATCACAACGAAGGAGCTCCAGAGTGAGCCGATCAGGGTTGGAGGGGATTGTAATTCTGAAAATTTTGGCTGTGTTGTGGGAGATTCATCATGCAAACTCCAACCATTCAAAACCTGTCTATAAATACCCCCCAAAATAACATAATTTTTAAAAACGTTGCTCTGTTGTAACATCTACCCTCCATAAGTTTTAGCTGCAGCCACAGTTAATAAAGCTTATAATTAAAACACCGTTTGCCCAAAGCAGTATGCTAGCTTGGCTCTCTTTTTTTTGAGCACATAGCTATGGATGTATTACTGATTAAAAAAATAATTGTACTCCTTCAGTGCTCTGATATGTACAGGATTTTTACCTAAATAAAACTGGAGGACTTCAGGAAGTCCTTAAAATGTTTCTTCCAAGTCGTATGACAATTCAAGCTGATTTCATGGGCTCCGGTGAGTTGTGGGAGGATCTGGAGGGTGGTGGTGCCACACTCAGGTGCACTTTTCTTGCTGTGAAGGTGCAGGAAGCATTTTCTGTTAAAAAAGTAAACTTGGGGATGTTTGGTCTGGTTTTAAAGGAGCAGAGGAGCAGGATGTGGTGTCCATGGAGGAGAACTCCAACTGCTGCTTCTCAGGGTTGTTGGTGGAAAGCCAGGCTGAGGGGAAGCAGAAATCCTGAGGGGAAAAAAACCTAACTCTTACACTAGCAGAAATGAAATTTGACATCTTGTAGCTCTTGGTATGGTAAATATATCTGTAACAATGAGAAAAAGTGAGCTGGAAACCTGAGATTCACACAGTGAAACGGTTCTCCGGCTGGGGAGGCAAAGGGAGAGGGACAAAATAAGGTGCCAAAAAGTATCTGACATTGCTACTTATATTGATAGATATGAAATTAAGAGCCGCAACCTCACAGTCACAGTGTTAAATGTAACTTACACAACCATAGAACAGTTTGCTGGGGTGAAGGGAGCAGTTCTGGGGACTTCATGCTCATCAGAGGAACATTCAAACCAGGAGAGGTGGTTGGGTGGTCACACAAAACGCTTGTGACCCTGTGTGGGATGGCAGGACTCACTGGATCCACCTCGCAGCTCAGCCTACAACATCAGCCATGCTCTGGAGGCCATCCAGGGCTGTCACCAGGGACCAGCCGTGACCCTTTTGTGGTAGAATGTGGTCTGGGAGGGTGGAAAAGGTTTGGGCTTCTCCTCCAGAGACCCCAACGGAGCAGCTGTGAGAGCCTGAGGTGGCTTGAGCCATGGACCATGTCCTGGCTTCCTCCTTTGGATCACAAAGAGCCACCAAAGCACCTGCTACCATCTCAGCTTCACCAGTACTGTCCTCAGGAGCATCACAGGCAAGTGCGTCACAGCAAGAGGAAAACTTCATCCTAATTAGGACACAAGTGGAGTCACTGCAGCACAGGCAACGCGACATGACCACTTCTCCAAAGGAAACGTAGCACCAACATCTTCCCGCACCAGGGAAGTCTGTGCCCTGACTGCATCTGTGGGCTTGTTGTGGTCTTACTTAGGAAATATTTTGATGGCTTACTCAAAAATCCCTGCTCTGGGGGAGAACAATGCGTGGCAACCCCAGAGGCTGGCTGCTTTTGATTAACATCTGAATTTCAGGATCATATATAGAAAAACTTTCTCTATTATGTCAGGTATCCTTGGGGTCCAGCTTCAGGGGCCCAAAGGTATCCAGGATGTAGCTGCACTGCTCCTGGTGGCTTTTCAGCAAAATTTCACAGGAAATGGAGATGTTGAGGGATATTTTGGCAAATTTGAAGCATGAAACAAGCCTCATCTGTGCTTTATGAAATACAAACGATTTTGCTGCAAACAATTTCCTGAGTCAACCAGGGGTTTAAGGAGAAAAACTTAGAGTAGAACAACTCTCTAGGAGAACATAGAAGAAATTTCTGGAGATCAGCTTCTTCAACATCACATCTCTTCGGAGTTTTTAAAGTGTCACCAGTTCCTGTGTGGTAGGGAGCAAAGAAGTAGGGTGCGATAGGAGGGGGAAATGTTTGAAGACACACAGGTGAACGCAGGCATCCTCTGAGAGAAGTGAAACCAAGCAAAAGAGATGCTGCGGCACACGTGGTTCTGGCTCTGCCACCACATCCCCAGCCCTGTGGGAAGGAGTTTGCGATCTCCTCCCTCCAGGCAAACCACAGCAAGCCGGGTAAAGGTGAATATCCACAGCCTGGCTTTTGCTAAAATGGTAACACGGTGTCTGCAAGATGAAGGGTGCCAGCAGGCCAGCTGCTCCACACAGTCTGCCCCACTTCCGCTCAACTAAACTGAGCTTACCTGTGCCACACAGCAGTTACACCACAGCCTAACACCTTTCCTTACCTTTTTCTCCTTTAATTTGACATTACCAAGCCCTTCATGGAAAGGGGGAGTGTGAGCAGAAGTAATTCGTCAGCTTGTGTGATGAAAAACGAGTAAGAAAAACCAGAGGTTTCTGCATCACTTTTCAGTACTGCTGACGTCTTTGGGGCACAGCCAGCTTTGCTTAGATAGGACACTAGGACATCTTCTTGAACATGCAGAAAATCTGAGCGTGGAGGAGACCAGGCGGAGTCCTCATGTGTCTGTCTCTCGTCCGTGTGTCCTGCTGGGCTGGGCTTGCCCCGTTTGGTGATGCCAAACCGTCCGGCGGGATGGTTTGTTCCCTCTGCAGCACAAAACATGCACCGTTTGAAGGGGATGGGGTCTGGCGAGCAGCTCCGATCCAGAAGACAGGATGGGAGGACACAAAACCCAGGCACAGAGATGGTGTCTTCTTCCCGCTGCCAGCACCTACAGAGAACAGGAATGCAGAGTTCACTGCCAGGTTCTGCCACCTCCTTCCCCTGGGCGGGTCAGCCACAGCCACCACCTTGTCCTGGCCCCTTTCCAGGGGTGACACAAGCCCGTCAGAGCTGTTTACAGAGGAGGCTGAGCATCAACCCACCCTGCACACCAGCGTTCAAACCCCAGGGCTGGCAGGGCAGCCCCACTCCTGGGGTCCCGCGGCTGTTTTGGGGTGCTCAGGTGAAGGCAGATGGGTCTGGGGAGGTGGCAGTGGGACCCTCATGAGGGGGGTTTGAGACCCGGGTGGCTGCAGTGACCTGAGTGACTCGGGGAGCGGTTGGCCAGCCCTGGAAACGGCCACCACCTTTCGGGGCACCGCACCTCTCCTCAGTGTGTGCCGCCCCTTGGCTTCCTGCCAGCGCCCCTCAGTGTCCTCCTATCATCGCCCCTCAGTGTCCTCCCACCATCGCCCCTCAGTGTCCTATCATCGCCCCTCAGTGTCCTCCCGCCATCCCCCCTCGGCTTCCCGCTACTGCTCCTCAGTGTCCTCCTGCCCCCGCCCTTTGGTTCCCGCTGCCCCTCACGTTCCCGCCATTGCCACTCAGTGTCATCCCATTATCACCCCTTGGCTTCCCACCACTGCCCCTCAGGGTCTTCCTGCCACCCCTCAGCATCCTCCCACCATCACCCCTCGGTTCCCACTGCCCCATAGGTTCCCATCACTGCCCCTCAAGCTCTTCCTGCTGCTGCTGCCCCTCAGTGTCCTCCCGCCATCACCCCTCAGGGTCTTCCCGCCATCACCCCTCAGGTTCCCATTGCTGCCCCTTGGGGTCTTCCCACTGCTGCTGCCCCTCAGGTTCCTGCCATCGCCCCTCAGGTTCCTGCTGCCCCTTGGGGTCTTCCCATCATCGCCCCTCAGGTTCCTGCTGCCCCTTGGGGTCTTCCCACTGCTGCTGCCCCTCAGCTTCCTGCCATCGCCCCTCCGGTTCCTGCTGCCCCTCAGTGTCTTCCCACCATCACCCCTCAGCATCCTCCCGCCGCCATGTTCCGGGGCCACCGTGCCTGGTTCTCTCAGAGCGTCAGCCCCGGCCCGCGGCAGCTCTGGGGTGAGGGGTCCTGGTGGGCCTGAGTGACGGGGCACAGGGCTGACAAGTCCCCTCGGTGGGACACAGCCCCGTCACCCCCGCATTGGGGTGGGGACACAGGGACACCCATTTCTGCTCCCCCTCTTGTCCCCGCAGTGGCTGGCGGTGGGACGCTCGCCCACCAACACCACGCCGAGTTCCTCTTCAGCAGCGACGCCGCCCACCCGGACACCCGCAGGTCTGTCCCCCGCTGTCCCCCCTCCTGTCACCCCCATGTCACACTCACATCGAGCTGCCTCCATGTGATGTCCACCATGCGGTCACAGCGCTGGAGGGTCCTGCTTGCACCGATGGTTGGATGTAGAGAGCAAAAGAGAAAGGATAGATAACGGTTTCAATATATTTAAAGTCTTAAATGGATGCCAACACCCTTTTAAAACCCAGGGTGGTGTTTTCAGTGCCTGGTATGGATCTGTCAGGCTCTTAGCGGGGTCTGAAAACTCACACCATCCCTAAGCAAACCAGAAAAATGGCTGAAAAAAACATCCACGCATTAGGCTGGCTTAACTCCGATGTCAATTAAACTAATTGCGCTGGTTTTCTCACTGTCTTTGAATTGATCGACTGGAAAAGTCAGGGTCTAAAATAAAGGTGATGTTGTCCCCAGTGAAGGAACCAGGTGCAAAAAAGGCAGCGCAAGTTAACTGTGAAAGGAAATGAGAGGGTAAAAATTATATTATAATATTATAATATATAATATACAATATTATAATATAATTATATGTATATAATTATATATATAACCCCACAAACAATATTTAATTCTCCTCCAAGGAGGACGGTGAGTGCTAGAGCATCCTCCATGCTTCCTTGCTCAGCTGTAGCGCTGCCACTGATTTGGGTTAAGAATAAATAAATTAAAATCACACTTTTCCCCCCTCCCCAAAGAACTGTCTCTTCTCAAGCGCAGGTTGCGGAACGGTGCCGTTCGGTCCCTAAAAATAAGTGTTTACCTGGTCCCCGCTGTCCTTCCTCCAGGATTTTAACGGGACATTGCTGGTAGAGTCTTATAGTTAGAAAAGTACAGAAAATTAGGTGCATTTGGCAAAAATATCGGCGCAGGTCGGTTTTAATGACACTATCCCTT
This sequence comes from Pampusana beccarii, assembly GCA_013399365.1. Taxonomy (NCBI): domain Eukaryota; kingdom Metazoa; phylum Chordata; class Aves; order Columbiformes; family Columbidae; genus Pampusana; species Pampusana beccarii. Next base: position 63,229 of record VWYH01007178.1, on the reverse strand, counting down.
GGAACTTTTTTTGCTTTGTGTTTTTCAGGCTTAACTTTGGAAACGGGCTTTTTTCTCTTACAGGATACACGAGAGCCTGGATTACCTGGAGGGCAGAGCCACGGTGTTTCACCCCCGGTACCTCTGTGCCTGGGCCAGCACCGGCACAGGGGCCACGCTGTCGGTGGCTCTGGGCCACTTCGTCCTGCCGCCCGCCGCCCTGCAAGAAGGTCGGGGTATAAAAAAACATATAAAAAAAGGAGGATTTGGCTCTCCTGGGGGTTACCCTGTGAGCCTGTTACCTTTTGGGAGGTGCAAACAAGACCTTCCAGGTAGTACTGCTTTAAGTGGAGGGAATCTCCTCCAGCTGAGAGTGATTTTTCCACCCCAGAGGATGTTCCATCTATTATATTCTCCATTTATTATCGTAGAATCACGGAATAGTTGGGGTTGGAAGGGACCTTAAAGCTCACCTGGTCCAACCCCTGAGGGACACCGCTCCTCACCGGTCTCCACCCAGACATCGAGATGTTATATTTGACACTCTCACCGTCCTTTCTTTTTTATTCACGGCAGAAATCAGAAGGAAAATTGGTGGTTTCATTTGGGAGCAAGCAGATGATTCACTTGCAGAACAGGTAAAAAGAGAAATAGACACCAGGGGGGGAGTAGCTTAAAAAAATATCGGTTATATGAACTTCAGGGACGCTGGTTTTCATCTTGCTGCGCTGTGCATGTCCCTCCCAGCGTGACATCCCTGGAGGGGAGGGGACAGATTTTCTCCCTCACCCAGACACATCCAGTCTCACCGGCGCGTCCCTGACATCTGAGTTCAGCTGTTTCGTGTGGCATTTTCCCTCCCTGTATAGCTCTGGGCGCTGCTCACTGTCGAAGTGATTTCTCAGTACTTTTGAAGCAAAAAAGTTGATTAGATTTAAAACTTTTTTCCAAATTACGCTTGAAATCACGAGTCCAAAAAGCATCGCTCTCTTGGAGCACATCTCGAGTGTTCTGTGGGGTACCAGGGCGCAATCTTAACTAAACTCTCTTAATATTTGCAGCATGAAGAAAGTCTGACGGAAGAACCTGAGGGGGTGAGGCAAGGCTGTGAGGAAGCGGAGGAGCATGCACTAGACCTGGATGAAAGGTATTTTTCTGCCCTCAGCGGTGGAATTTGGATGGACCCCCTAGATTTCAAGAGTCCCCCAATGCACAGGAAATAACACGCAGATTTTTCCCCCTCCCTGATACAGCAGTGAAGAAGAAACGGGCTCCAGAGACCCTGCCCAGGGGGAATTTCCCTACCGCACCCTCCACGAATACCCGATGAATAACATGGTGACAGGTAATGTTTGGCATCGGTAGATTTTTTTTAGGAGTGGAAAATACACCTGAACACAACTGCGGATGAAGCGGGGACCCTCCTGCGTGCTCCTCCCGGTACTCGCGGCAGCGGAAACGCTGCGTGCGCGATTGCAATCGCTCCCTTCTCCTCCGCGCTTTGCGTTTTCCTTTACCCTCGTTTCATTGGAGACCCTAATGCTTTCTCTTCGCAGGCTACGCCTCCGCTCGCGACATGAAGAAATATGTTGGGGAGCTCCGCGATTTCATCCCCGGCACCTCGGGTTACACGGCGTATTGGATTCAGAACGAAATTAATATTTACTCTGAGGTGAAGACTAAAATGAAGAGAAAATTGTAAATAACAGGTGGCTGTTTGCATCCAAAAAGTTGAATTTGGGAATTCAATCCTGTAGTTGGGTGCCAAGATGCCGCCGTGCTGGCTCTGTTCTGCAAATTGAGGGTTATTTTAACTGTTCGTTGTCACTCTCCCTGTGTTTTAGTTAAATTGTGAAGATTGGTGGTATCAAGCCACAAATTCTGAGTTAAATCTCTGCAGTACGCGGGGAATTTAGAAATTATCCTTGCTTGGCTTATCTCGACCACAGCTCAGTGTGGTCAGCGCGTGTGTTAATACCCAACTGTATTTACTGTAAATGTTTTCTTGTGTAGTAGCGATTTAAAACAAATTTCACAGCCAACGTAAATACAGACATTTCTCCCTAAACCACAACTCTTCTGCTTTTTTTTTTGCACTGGAGGGATTCAAGACACAGCTGCGGAGGGTCATTTTCCTTGGAGGGACACACAGGTTTGCAGAGGGTTTGAGGTTTGAGCTCAGAGCCTCAAACTTCCCCCGAACAAAATCCACATTGTGCCGGAGCCGGTCACGCAAGGGGAAGGGAAAGGCTGAGATTTTCCTGTCTCCTGTGCCTCCGAGCAGAAGCTCCACGTAGCAGGAGAGTTTTGGGGGGCAGGAGTGAGCCCCAAAACTCTCCCATGCCTGCTGCACCCTGGGGAAATTGTTGGCTGGAGCATCTTGCTGGGGGCAGGATGGCACAAAGCTCAGCAGAGCTTCTCATCTGTTCACTCCCCTCACATGAAGAAAACCAGCAATAAGACTTTTTTCTGTTTAAGCACTTAGAAGTGATCGACAGCATCATAAAAAGCAACTTTTAGTCTGGCACAGCACGACCCCTGAGCTCTCTGCTTGGTAAATCTGGGCGGTACTGAGGGCGAGGAGCTCCAGGAGTCACCGCCATCATCCCCTCCCCCTGCCCTGTGAGCAGGAAAGCCTTCAAAATCAACAGCTTTGCACCTCACACCCCAAATGGTCAGGAAAGTACCCCAAAAGATGCCAATAAACATGAAGGTGTTGGGTCCTCCTCACCCCCCGACGCCTCGGGCGCCCCAAGGAACCAGCCCTCCAAAAACCAGGCAGGCTGCGATGGGTTCCCCACGTTTATTGGAAAAGTGACATACAGAGGGCGGCTCAGAGAGCTCCTCGCGGCGTTTTGAAATTCATCCCCACCGTGGGCTGCGTCACCTGCAGGTTGGACAGGCTGCCGAAGTCCTGGAAAACAGCGCGGAAAACGGGATCAGTGATGGGATTGGTGACATCGTCCTGCCCATCAGCTGCACCCAATCCCACCGAGAGCAGATTCCTCCCAGGGGGAGCAGCAAGCACCAGGGATGGATTCACATCTCCGGAAAGAAGGAGAGACAACCACCCCACAGGTCCCAGGGTGGAGGGACCCCCACCACATGCTCAGTGTTGAAACCTTCAGCCAACGCCTTCAGTCCGTTCAAGGTAGTCAGAGGGCTGGGGACATGTCACCAGCCTGGCAAGGGGACAGCTGGGGACACTCACCAGGAGCTTCAGCATTTCCTTGGTGTCCGGGTCCACTTCAATGATCTCCTGGTCGAGGGCAGAGACCTGGGGACAGAGAAGGACACGGTTTGATGAGGCCACGTCCTTGCTGCCCCTGGGTTGTCCCCACACACCCACCGCAAAGGGGCTGCTGGAAGGGACCTGATCCCCCCGCAGCCCCACCCAGATCTTGTCTCCACGCAAACAAGATCTCGCTGCCCGTCGTGGGGAACGGCTCCACGAACAGAACGAGCCGAGAGGTCCCCAGCAGAGCCCAGCTCTGCTGCCACCACACCACCAGAGCCACCTGGCACCAGAAGGGCCTCACATGACAAGAGCCTATTTTATGGCAAGTTTTTGGCAACTTGAGGCCAAACCAGCTCCACACCAAGGCTGCCGAGAGGAGCTGGTGTCAGGTTCACACCTGCACAGGTGTGTCTCGATGGTCAGCACCGACACTCACACTTGTTCCCAAGGCTGGACGTGTGAACACTGCGGTGGCACACAGCAATGCTGAGTGACCGCCTGGGCTGTCCCACCCCCGGGACCTGAGATCTCCTGCTCTTCAAGCCCAGAACAACATCCTCCAAACCTCTCCAGACCCCAAACCTCCATCTCCATGTGCTTCCCTTCCCAAAAGACCACATCACACCCCTTATTTTGTAAGAAACCGTGAAAAACGCAGGGTCAGCTAACGCTGCATCGACAGCTACAGCACAGACACTCCCCCCCTGCTCGGGGTCCCTCCAGGGGTGACTTCTCCCACCAGTGCCACCTCATCCTGCCTTAAGGTCACTATGTAAAACACGGGGACTGTCACCCCAGCTGCTTCCTCTGGGCCTCCATCCCCAGCTCTGTGCTGACATCTAAAATCTGGGGCACCTGCGACAGGATCTGCCAGTGTTTCATGTGTTATTTCCAGCTCTTAAGGGTGAGGAAGCCAAACAGAAGCCTGGTCTCTCGTAGAGAGCACGTCACCTCCCCCTGGGCTGTCAAGCAGCGAGGACATTTCTGAGGGGATCCTGAAGTGGGGGGGGAAAGCTCCAGCCCACCTTGATGCACCCCCATGACATCCTACCGTGGCACCTGTTCCCCCCAGACCACCGCTAAAATAACCTTCCACGGAACCAAACACCAACACCAACAGTTTGGGAGAGCCGAGATAACAACTGAGCGTTTCTGCACAGCACAGACACCAGAAGGAGATCAGAGAGATCTCAAAGTGGGGGAGACGCGCTGTGTCTGAGTCTACAGGGCTTGGGAGTGACAGGATCAAACCCACTGAAGACGGAAACACTTTTGGAGCTCCTCTCAATGACCAGTCATGGGTGAAACCTCAAACCCTTGTGAACGGAGGTTGAAGACAAGACGGCGTTTCACCAGCTCCCTCTCCTCAGAGACATCTACTGCTTTAAGCCACCCTAAAATACCCTCCTGTATCCCATCAAATTATTTTCTTTCTTCATTTTAGGTTGGGAAAATCAAGGACAGATACAATCTGCTAAGATGCAAGAAGTCAGCTGCCCTTCCCACTCCGGGCTGTGGTTTTAGTGACAGCACCAGGATACCAAGCCCAAATCCTCCTCCACCCAAACCCTACTCAGCTCCTCCTGGCTGAGGTTTGGGTTTAAATTTGGGGCCACTAACAGAGAGGACACCTCGAGGCCAGCTGGACAGACGCCGAAGTGGGCACCGGAGTGCAGCCAGAGCCTTACCTCGGGGACGTAGTTGTCCCTCCTCTCCCTCTCCTCCTCCTGCAGTTTGATGGAGATGCCTCGCACAGGTCCCCTCTGAATACGCTTCATCAGGTGGGTGACATACCTGCGGGGAACACCGGACCACCCAGGGCTTCCCTCCGCCCTCACGCTCCCAAAACCGCACCAGGCTGAGGAGACAGAGCCCCTGCCAGAAACCCCGGTCATGTCCCACCACCAAGTGCCGGAATTGTGCCACCACCCCCCCAGCTACATCCCGCGACGAGGCCCAACAACGTCCCACCACCAGCACTGTCCCACCACCAGCCCCAGCCATGTCCCACCAGCCCCGAGGCTCCTCAGGGACAAGAAGTGTCCGACAGCGACAGGGTCTGGGGGGGAGGGACGGACCCCCCCAAACACGGGAAAGCTCTCGCCGTTCCTCTCCCTGCACTATCAATGACCAGGTCACAGGCCAGACCGCGATCACTTTCGAATGCAGGTGGCGGCCGGACCCGCCCCATTCCCGAGCCCCACGCACCGGCCCCCGGGTCCCCCCGGCTCTCACCCCGCGATCTTGTTGCGCAGCTTCTTGCTGGGGATGATGGCGATCTCCTCGCACACCCGCTTGTTGGTGTGGAAGTCGTTCCCCAGGCGGGTGTAGTACTTCTCGATGATCACCCGGGCGGCTTTCTTCACCGTCTTCGTCCGGACACGTCCCTGGCCGAGCGGGGAAAACGCCCGTCAGGCCCCGCCGCTGCCCGGCTGCGGCCTCACCCCCTTCCCCCGGCCCCAGCCCGCCCTGCCCGCCCCGCCGCAGCCCGCGGCCTCTCGTCCCGCTCCTCCCCGCTCCCCGATGCCGCTCGGCGCCCCGAGGGAGCGGCCCCGGCGGCGGATGGCAGCGGATGGCGCCGGCAGTACCCACCATGTCGGCGGCGGCCGCGGAAAGAGAAAGAGCGAAGGACGGCGGGAGGCGCGCGGGGCCGCCGGGAGGCGGCGGTGCTCACAGCGCCCCCGCGCGGAGCGGAGGACGCCTGCAGCGGCGGTGAGGGCTCGGCTGAGTGGGCGGAGCTCCGAGCGGGCTCGGCTCCGGAGGGCGCGGCTGTTAGGGTCTCGGCTCCAGAGGGTGGAGCTCCGAGGGCTCCCCCGGGTCCCAGCGCCCGCCGGCAACAAAAAGGCAGTTTGGGGTGGTGGAGCAAGTGCCAGTGCATCCCACATTAGGCTGAAGGAGGATGCAGACCATCCACAAACTCACACCACCCATGAGACGGCATCTGGGCCCCTAGGGGCATCACCCAGCCCAAAATGTTAAGGGGTAGGCACCCCTGGGTTACTCACTACAGGTGAAGGGAAGGGGGAGACACAAGGAAGGAACCCTAAGTTACCACCCCTCAGGGACAAGTTCACACAAGGGTGCAGCCCCACCACCCCCTACAGCCAGGAGCCCTGGACCCCACCTCCACTGTTAAACCCCCAATCAGGTTGTCACCCCTCCACCAACATGAGTGGGACATTCTAATTAACCTCATTAACTCACTGCTCTAAGTAGAGGAGCTCTAGCACAGAGGTCCCAGGGGTTCCTGCTGAAGGAGCCATTGGTAATTGGTACCTAAATCAGGTAAATTGGTACCCAAAAATGGTACCTCCTCCAGCATCCACACATTCCTCACCACACCAAGGCTGTTTTGACACCAAGCCGAGGATAAGAGACACCGCAGGTTGTAGGAATCCCACACAAAGAGCACAAAAGTTTTTTGCTGCAACGTGTTTATTATGTGCCAAAAACTACACCACAGCTTACTCCACGCATCTGTAGGAGAGTGCAGTCTTGCCTGCATATACTACAATGAGGTAGAGACTTCACACACAGCTTCACGAAAACCCCACAAAGAGCAGCTGGGATATGCAACAATGCAACATCAGCTCAGCAGGAGGAAAAAAAAAAACACAACCAAAACAACAACAACAACAAAAATCAACAGAAACAAAAGAGGGAGAAATTATGACACTGGTTCTTTGGCACACAGCTTCCAATAGAGGGGAAAGTTAAAAAAAATACATAATAATAATAAAGTTCTCAAATCCCAGCAGCAGCATTTCAGTCGACTGCACCGTTACTCCGTACATTTCGGAAAGGAAAAGTACTTGTCCCCTCTAAGAGAAAGGGCTCCTATGAACCTTCATCCGTCCACCGAAACGCAGCCCTTTTTTAGCTAGTTACAAAAGAAAAGTTAAGTCCTGTGACTTTGTGTGATTAAAAACCTCTATCAACCCCCCTTAAGTGCAACTTAAAAAAGTGCAACAAACTATTTAAAACTATATACAGCAGCTCAGAGATCATTTATCCGGTCCAGTTTCAAATCCAAAAAACAAACAAACAAAAGCCCGTCCTGTTCTGTTGCAAACCCCTCGATTTACAACTTTCCGCCAGCAGCCCCCAGACACAAAATTGCAATAATGTTAAAAGCTGCCAGGAAAGAAAAAAATCTCTCGTTTCAAACGACTTAAAAACTGTTTAAGAGTGTAAAAAGGAACTGGTAAAAACCCTCGAGCGTAAAATATGAAATATGATTTGGTTTAAATGAAGAGCAAAGTCTCCTTGTTGTTACAGTAAAAAACACCAGCTGAACATTCAGTTTATGCCGTTCAGATGGGGGTTAAATGAATGGAAAGGCACTGTATGGCAACTGCAAAAAAATGGAGCCAATGAGACCTGCATTATTACCATCAGTATTGCAAGGAATGTAAAAAAGCGCCTTTAATAAATAAAAAAACCAGGTGAAGGCATCTGCATAAACACCTTCTCAACACATGGCCCTTTTTTAAATTTTTCTTGTTTTGCTTCTCATCAGCAAACGAGGAACCGAAGTCTGGGAACTGCAGAATCGCTTGAGGGGTGCGCTCCTCCCCCCCTCAAAAAACCCCCCAAACAAAACCCGACAAAATTCACTGTGCATTAGTGCAGAAACAAAAAGACCAGCAAGTGCAAACGTGAATGTAAGATTATTTTTTCTTTTTTTTCTTTTTGTTTTTAATCTTTTTCCCCGTTAGTCCTCAGGAAGCGCGTTCCCAGCCTGGGTCCGGCACCGGCAGCCACGCTCCTGCGCTCTCCGCTCAGCAGGTTCACAAAAGGACTTTCTCCTGCGCCCGCGGCGGCCCCTTTAGCTGGAGTCTCTGTTCTTCTGGTTGCGCATCAGCGGGCGGTGGTGACGCAGAACCTCCATGGAGTGCTGCCAGTGCCAGCAGGAGCGGCAGAAGTACTTGAAGCAGATCTGTGGGGAGAGCAGAGGGGGTGACGCTGTGGGGCAGGGGGTTTCCAGGCTGGGAGAACAGCAGCACAGCTCCCCTCCCTGGTTGTGCAGCCCACGCCAAGCGTGGTGGATCTTGGAAGCGCAGGGAGAGAACTCCAGCAATGCTACTGGAGATGGGTTGTGTTGAGATTCCAGCGTGGCTCTTTTTGCTATAAAAAGGTTTGAAAAAACAGGATTCTGGGCAGCAGCAGCCACCACACAGGGGCTTCATCCTCCCCGCTCGGTGAGGGACAACAGGCATCCCCGACACCACAGCAGACATTGCTCCCTGTTGAAGAAACCCCCCAAGCAGTCAGCAGGGAAAAGCAAAAAGCCTGACCTGGTCTCTGCAGAAAAAGGGGCCGGGCTGGGCGCTGCACACTTGGCACATGGAGTCTTCCAGGTACGGGTCAATCTGAACCTGCAGGAGAAACAGGCAGTGGGCATGGAGCAGTGCTGGGGACAACCACCTGCCCCCGGGTGGCATCAACCCACCACCCTGGCCACCCCATATCCATCACCAGCACCCCCAGAGCAGGCAGAGCAGTTCACCACCTCTCGTTGTTCCACAGGGAGACGAGATGGGCTACACGGGTTGTGTCGCTTCTGGCAGTGCCACCATCACATGCACGTTCAGCTCCCCAGGCTGCGCCTTCGGCCCCACTCACCTTTTTAGTAAACTTGGTCGTTTTGATTTCCACGAACGCAGCGGTCACCGCCTTCAGATAGCTGCGCTGGTTGTTGAAGGTGACACGGCCAGACCCTGCAACAAGCCAGATAACAAACAGAGTGACCCAGCACCCGCAGCAGAGAACTGGGGGAGTCTGAGCTGCTGCCAGCGCCGTCCTTTCCCAGCCACAGCTCAGCTTTGGCAGGGAGATGGTATCCAAAGGCCATGGCTCTGCCTGCACCTTCCCCAGGTGGTAACAGCACAGCAGGCAGCAGAAAAGCTTTTCCACAGACACCTCCAGGCTGGTTAAGACACGAGTTTAGAGGCGGCAGCGGTCCCAGGAGGACCAGCAGTGGCCAGAGGCTGCCAGGGCACTGCTGAGGGCTCCACACCTGCACCTGGAAGAAGCTGGTGCCGAAACAGCTCAACAGCTTTTATTTTGAGCCTCCCACTCATCCCAGAGTCTTGTGTTCTACGGCTTCACTGCCAGTCAGCAGCATTCCTGCACCGGTTTCCAGCCAAGTTTTGTTAAGCTCCAGGAAAACCGTGCTTACTTACGAGTTTTTCTTCAGTGCAAAGGAAGCTTTGGCTGTTACAAGCCTGTCCTATGCACCGGCAGATCACTAAAGCTCAGCTCAACACACACAGCCACAGTGCAAAGTGTTGCCCAGAACCCATTAACTCCTCTGCTGCAGCATCCCACAGGACACAAGCTGGAGGGCCCAGATCTGCTTGGGGGTTACGCTGAGTTTGGGGATTACAGCCATGCTCAGGGGATCCTTCCTCCACTGAAAGGTCCGATTCCACCTTCTAGGGGAGCCCCCTCCCCAAAAGCTTTCTCCACTGGTCTGGTCTCAAAGGCAGCTCCTTACAACTACAGTCAGATACTGATTTTTATTTTATATTTTTTTTCATACTACATGCCTCCAGCAGTATCATCCACTACTCAGGATGATTCAGCACAAGGCGGGTTCTTCCCTCCAGGAACCTTCTGCCAAGCCTGGGGCAGTATCTCAGCACAGGAGATGCTTCAGTCAACGCTAAGCAAAATCAGGGTACAATTTAGTTACCAGAATTGAGTTTGTTGCTGTAACGCTACGACAAGTCCAAGTACCAGTCTGCTGTTGGGAGCCAGAAATCTCACCTACTTGAGGGAGCCACCTGGCTCTGCGTGAAGCCACAGGAGGTTTTAAGGTCACACTGTGGGATTTCACAGCACGCAAGACTTCATCTGTGCTCGTACAGGAACTCAGAATTTGCTTAAAGTCTCATATTTCCATCCCAAACCCCTCTTGGGACTGTCCCCAAAGCACTTGAGTGCACTGCAGCAACACAAGCATGTCCAAACCCAAGGCCTTGGGCACCAAAGCCTTGACCAAAAATGCCTGAAAGCTGCCCAAGGACAACGACAAGCAGCTGACAGCTCTGCGCCACCAAACCCTGATGTTCCTGCCTGGCAACACACGGGAGATTCACGACACGCTGCAGCTTGAAAAGCTGGAACTCATGCTCAGGGTTTTTCCATACAAATCAGTAACCTCAGTCTCCTGTCCTGTGAGGTCACCAGGGAGGTACAGGGGACACTTGTGACATTTCAGCACCCTGAAGGGGAACCAGAGAGGACAGTGGGGACAGGATGCTGCCCATGACCCTGCTCTGTTGCTTTGCAGCCAGTGGATCTGAGTTTGCCCTGACAGGCAGCAGGAACCAGGGTGAGACCCACAGCTCTGGGGATGGAACAGCAACTACAGCAGCATCTAACAGCACCGAATAAGGGCAGAAAAATCCTTTTGGAGGATCTTAAAAACCTCAAGCTGCTCCGGAATGATCTAGGACCTTCCAGCTCCCAGGCACATCAGCTTTGCCAGCTGTCCCCATGGTACCCTGGGCACCTTTGCCATCAAGGGACACTGCTGTAACCTCCTCAGAGCACATTGTGAGTGATCCTGGGGAACCAGCACTTACCGATGGGGTACTTGTGCTTGTCCGTGTCGATGCCAGCGTAGACCACCCCTCCGAACAGGTCGTACATGACGGCTGCCAGGGCCTCGGCATTCAGCATCCCGTGCAGGGCCCCCACGAACACAGTCTTGCTGGGGTCCAGCCGCTGCGATGGGCTGCGCACAAAGTTGCTGTCTGCCAGCACCCACGGGATCACCTGCACCTGAAACCACACACGAGTGGGCCGGTCGGCTGAGGGCCTGTGAAGCCACATGCTGCACTGCTCCTCAGTACCCTCTGCTGACAGAAGCCAGCCCAAAACATCAGACTTTACTCCTAAACTTGTAAATGCCACTCGTTTTATCAGGGCCCACATCCAAACTGGAATCCAACATGCTGGTCCCTTACAGCTAGTGTCCAGGAAATATTCCATGCTTGAGTGGATTCTACCTACTGACATTTAAAGCCCAGTCAGATGCCGTCCTGCACAGGAGCTTGTTGTTGATCAACAAAACAACCCACCCACTGCCAACTTCAACAGGAGCTTCCATCTGCTAGACAGACAATCTAGGCCTCCAAAGAGGAGAAACTTCTGCCAGAGCTACATCACCGAGCACAAAAGCGCTGCCAATAGCCGGCGGGAGAGCTCTCTGCAGCACAATGAGTTTGTGCCTATCTAGATAAGAGTGGAATCTCAAATAGTGAATTCGTCCCTCTTTACCGGGAGGCCACCCTGAGCCTCTGGTACCCTCGGCACCTCCAGAGCACAGGTCAGCCAGCCAAGGCTGCGCTGGGGAGCAGCTGCACTTACAGCTGCTGATCCAAAATATCTGCCTGCAGCGAGCACAGAAAACACTCATTCTGCAAGCAGACGAGGCCTAATAAAGCAACAAAGGGATTAAAGTCTGTCTCTGTAAGCAAGGGTATGCTGAACAGAAAATGAAGCAGTAAAATCTGTGTTTCTATGCTCCTTTCTAACCAAAGCTGCCCAGCTTCATGAAATCAGAGTTTCCAACAGATTCAGGTCACAACTCCTGACACTGGTGGTTGTGAAGGACAAACACAGATCTGACACTTCCCTCCCTGCCTGCATCGGCCCTGCTGCAGGAAGACACCAATTAAAGATGGCCAAGAGCCAGTTTGACCTCTGCTTTCCTGGAGTAACACTGTGCACCCCCTCACCCCCAAGGATCTCATCAGCATCCTCCGCAGAGCTGCCCTCATAGGTCTGCTCACCTCTTTGCAGCGCATCCTGCGGCTGGACATCTTGAAGTAATATTCACTGAGCCCGTCAGGGCTCAGCAGGTCCTGCGAGCAGGCCTGGAGCAGGGCACGCACAGATTTCTCTGACTCAAACACCAGGTAGACATATCCTTCAGAAGTGAAGAGAAAGGAGCGGTTGTTAGAATTGCAGCAGTGCAGAAAGAGATCATCCCAGTTTGCAGACATCTTCCAAAAAACTAAATAATCCCTCTCAAATGCCACCCAAAGTATCTGCACTGCGTGTCCCTTGCTGTCCCCAGCCCCTTTGAGGGGAAGGCAGCAATTTGCAGCAGACTCTGCATGTGAGATCCACAAAGCCCAGTCCAGCTGGGCAAGAGCCCAAACACAGCACAAGGGAACAGGTTGCCCGTAGCCAGTGCCACGTGGGCCACTGTCCCTCACACACAAAGCCACATCTAGATATGACAAGTGGGCACCACCAGCCTGGCCGCAGCGCAATCCGCAGAAAAACAAATTCTGTTTCACATTTAGGATCCCTTGCCCCAGAAACAGAAGTTCAGGGCTTTAAAAATCGCTCCCATCAGCGCAGCGCTCCGTACCTGGTGACTGAATGAGGTCACCAGGCACCATCAAGACTACAAACCAGTCACTCCTTACCCAGTAACTCATTACTGCTCACACAACATATCAGCCCAGCTGCTTCAGCCAGGATTGTACCACAGGGGCTGTTCTGCTCCCTGGTCCCCACAGCCTGCCAGATTTATGCCAAGGATGCATGTAATCTGGGTGCTCGCACTGGCAGCAGGGACTAGTGGCCATTGCTCGGAGCAAAACAGCCCCATGCAGGGCTCCAAAAGCACCAGAAAAGGTTTCTCCCCACCCCACGCTTCTGCTCAGCCCTGCTAGGGACAGCGGGGACACCAGACAAGAGGTGACAGTGCTCTGCAGCCCTGGTGCTGACCCAAGTGAGAGCGGGACATTTACCCTAGGGTGCTCTGTACCATCCAGTCACCAGCATGCAGCCGTACCAGCCCAGCATCCGTGCTGTAACATAGCATGGGAAAAATGTAACCCTACCGTGTCGCTATTACCTTTAGGCATATTACCTTTGGGAGGGCAGCGTGGGTGTTTGCCATCCTTACCAGGCCACTCCACACTCAGTGAGCCAAAAACACGGAAGGTGTTGATCAGTCCAGCTACAGACATAAGGAGAGATGTCAGCGTCCCTCCAAAAAGCTTCATCCTGAACCCTCCCAATGTCAACGCCAAGTGCAGGGCCAGGGGGCTACTCGCCTTCCGTAATGTCCCACGGGACTCCTCCCAGGAACACTTTGCAGGAGTAAACGGGGTTCTTGTAGTTTCGGGGAGGCAGCTGCCCGCTCCAGGTGCAGGTCGCTTCATTCACAGCTGGGACAAGCACAAGCAACACTCAGTACAGATCAGCAACCTCCCACAGGTCTCCAGGCAAATCCCCGTATTCCACAACCGTAGGTTCAGCAGAGCTGCAGCAGCAACAGGCAGCTGCCCACATACCCTACCCGTTTTGCTCTCAGCTGCCCACACATCCTGCCTGTGTTGCTGTCAGCAGGCAGACCCAGCAGCAGGCTGGCAAATGGAGAAAGCTCTGATCTGCTGCAAACTCACACCCCACCATGTTATCTGCACAGGGGCCACCTACGTGACCTTCCAGAAGCGCAGGACCGCCACCACATGCTGAAGCCTGCTTACCCGCTGCCAACTTACCCGCTGCTTGCCTATGAAGCCTGGCTTCTCTTTCGATACTGAAGGGGTCTTCTGGAGAGTCCAGGAGATCCCAGGAAGGCCACGCAGTTGCTCCAGGCCATCTTTTCGACACACTGGCTGGAGAGGAAGTTACTGCAGCCAGGGCAGCTTGGTCTTGATCCAGCCGGGACCCCACTCCCATCTTGAGAGGGTCTCTTGACACCCCAGTGAGAGGCAGGAAAGGCAGAGGGGGGGAGATGCGAAGGCTTGACTGCAAGAGAAATTCCACATTAAAACACAGCTTCCAAGCAGAATGGAATACTGGAGGTCATAGAATCATAGAATTGTTTTTGGTTGGAAAAGACCTTTAAGATCATCAAATCCCACTGTTAACCCAGCACTGCCAAGTCCATGACTAACCCATGTCCCTGAGGACCTCATCTCCATCTGCTCAACCCCTCCAGGGATGGTGACTCCACCACTGCCCTGGGCAGCCTGTTCCAATGCCTGACAGCCCTTTGGGGAAGAAATTGTTCCCCAGATCCAACCTCAACCTCCCCTGGTGCAACTTGAGGCCGTTTCCTCTCATCCTCACAAGCTCCACGATGCATTCCCCTGGGGCCCTGCCCTCACCCACAGCAGAAGGGGCTCTCGGTGACCTCCCATTCTCCTGAGAACCCCCGAGATTTGGCAGAGGCAGGAGAGCAGCCACCTCACTCATGCAGCAGCCTGACAGGACCACAGTTTCCCTGGTGAAGGCCTGTCCCTTCAGCCATTTCCCCCCAAACCCACACCAAATTATGAGCAGCAGGGCTGGTTAAGCAGGAGGCACCTTGCAGACCCAACTGCTCACAGGTTTAACACGCCTCTCCTGGGGTGGAAGGAGTAAAAGCAAGGATTAATAAAATAGCAGGGATGCAAGACGCTGCGTAGCTCAGTGCCAGCCGCTCTGCAGATCCAGCTACCCACACCGGGGAAGACCTGACCTTCACAAACAGGGCCAGCACAAAGCCCTGCTGCCACCAGAGCCACCCATAGCTCAAGATCCTGATTCTCCAGGGTGGATTGTAGGAGAATTCACTCCACATCAAGCCAGCTGTGTCCTTCATGCCCACCCCAACATAAGGGTCAAGGCCAGGGCTGCACCTCAGGCCTGGTTTTAGCCTCAGGTGCCACCCAGCAGCACCCACGGGGCTGGCCGGAGCCAGGCTGTCCCGCTGGCACCGAGAGCTGCTGCTCACGCTGCAGCACAGAGTGGGTCAGTGAGAAAGACACTTGCCTCGCTCGCTGGCTTCCAAATTTAGCTGTGCTTTAGGGAACAGGAACAGGCTAGACCCAGTTTGCTTTAGAAGAAACAGCCCTGAGACGCAGAAATGCAGACGGCAAATGGGAAGGGCAATCAAAGGCAGGGACAGGAGCTCCTGAGAAGCCCAGGCTGGGGCCTGGAGGCAGCTGTGCTTATCAGCCATCTCACTGCAGGGATCAGGGCATGGACACCCTCCTGCCACACTCCAGCATTCACACCTCTCCAGGAGCTACTTTAACCCTTTAGGGCTGCAAGCACAAAGCCAAAAAGCCCTAACATTTTTTAGAAAAAAAACCTAAAAGGATACCACTAGCTTGTGCTGAAGGAGGATTGCATGAGCAGCCCTTCTTCCAAACCCTGGGCTGCAGGAGAACCTTGTTGTGTCAGTGTGGGCACAACAGCTCCCTCCAGCACTCCTTCCCCTTCCCGAGCAGGCAGGGCTGTAGCTCACAGCCCCCCAGAAACACAGCACAACACCAGCAACCCCACAGCAGGTGCAAAACCCAAACTTACAATCAAATCTGAGAGGTGGTCAGAGCCAGAGCTGAAGCCGCTGGTGTCTGAGTCCGAGGGGCTGCTGGAGCGGGAGTCCAGGAGGGAGCGGGAATCCAGGCGGGAGTTCCTCAGCATTGGCGTGGAAAACTTCTCAGACAGGTCTGAACTGATGGGATCTGGAGGCAGGAAACCCAGCGGGGGCTTCCCTAGGACGTTCCCGAGAGGGTTACTCAGCATGCTGAGAACTGCAACAGAGTAAGAGCCCATGAGCACTGCAGCATGACACATCTCCTTCCCTCCCAGTGCTCACAGCAGAGGAACAGGAGGGCACCGGGCTCCAGCAGCCCACAAACAGTTTGTCTGGCAGGTGGCACATCCAGGAAGTACCAAACCTCCACAGCGGTCTGGAGAGGCTGCACGCTCTTTGCCATGGGTCACGGCCCCATGCCACACAGCTGGAGCCCACAGAAGCAGTTGTGGGTGACAAACAGGAGGGTGGGTCACTGGATCAGCTGGGAGATCCCATTTCATTGGGAGCAGAACTGAAGCTCCCATGTCCTGATTATGGACCAAAGAGAGATGCTCCAGACAGGCCTCTGTGCCATTCCACTGTTTGGGTTTTTTTTTGTTTGGTTGGTGGTTTTTTTTTGCTTGTGCTGGAACAAGCTGTGGGACTCAGCAGGGGCATCTACTCACATAGTTTTAGCAACTGGGGAGCACAGACCAGGACCACGGCTGCACACACCGATGCCTAGGCTGAGAATAGCAAGGCCTGGCTCATTAGCAGGCATTTGCAGGCTCAGAGGTGAGATGCCACAGACATCAGCCCCAACAGGAGCTGGATACAGGCAGCCAGCAACATGCCAGCCCAGCTGCTGACAAAGACGCTTCCCAGTGGCGAGCACTGTCCCCAGAACATTCACGACAGCCTGTCTGGTCAGGCCTTCGCCCGAGAGCCAACAGATGAGTACGCACCAGACTGCTCCCTTCACACAGTGGCAGGTTTTCCAACCACTGAGAACCCAAGCAAGGAAACTTCTCCCTGTGAACCGAGCAACGCCCCCCCCCGCCGAGCAGAGCACCAGGCCACCAAGGGGTCACAGAAGTCCTGCCCTGCTCCATGGTTCAGCTGCCACCCCGGAGAGGGAACACATGGATCCCACAGGGACACAAAACCAGCCAGCTCTATTCAAGAGGAGCAAGTCTCAGCAAGCTGGACATGTCCCCAAACCAAAAGAAAAGAGCGAAGCATTCAAGAAATGGTTTTAATTATTCAGAGGCTGCAAAACAAGGCAGCTCGCCCTGAAGCTTTCAGTTTGCAGCAAAACAAGCTTGGGATCCAGTTGATATCCTCCAGCCCCACCTGATCCCAACCAGCTAAGGCCACAAGGTTAACCCAGACTTTCAGTAGCTTTTGTGCTAAATAATTCAAACTACTGGCCAAACCAGCAGAGTAAAAAGATGCCATCATGCTCAAGCACGGTCAGACATCAGTACCAACTCTGTGGCAGTGCCAGGGAAAGTTTGAGTGTGCTCAAAGCGAGATGCTGGGATGTACCTGCCCCAAGGTGTGTTACACAGTGACATACCTGCATGGAGCTGGCGTCTCCAGCCTTGTACTGCAGTGAGAAACCTCAAAACACCCACAAAAACCCCAAACGGGTAGAGGTGGATCCTTCACTTGAAGCATCGACCTCCTCCCAAGGCAGAGCTGGTCTGCAGAAGCCATCAGCAAGTCACAACATCTTCCCACATTTGCAGAGCTTTATACCTGCTAGTTTCCCCAACAGAGGCACAGACTCCTTTCAGCTGCAGCACAGGACCACGAACTCTGACTGTGCTTGCAAAAGGGCCTCCTGCACAAATATCTGTTCTGGCTCTCCACACGACAACACCTGCGTTGACACCCAGCCCCATAGCCACAGAAAAACCCGGCTGGTACTCACCCTGGGCAGAGCAGGAGGAGCAGCGGCCGCCCCACGGGGCTGCAGCGCTTTCACTGGGGGAAAAAGCTGCAGCAGACGGCTGGAGGCGGGGAGGAGACTGCTCCCTCCGCTCCCTCCTCGTCACCGCTCCGGGCAGGGCACAGCATCTCCCGGCACAGGCGAGCCGCGCCGCCACGCTGCTTTGCCGACTTCTCCGAAGCCACGTGACGCGTTTAAAAATACAGCCAGCGTATTGTCCAAGGGAGACAGCTGAATTTGTTAAACGGGCTCAAAAATCTGATTAGTCACTGAACAGCGCAAGAGTTGAAGCAAAGCAGCTGATGCCACTGCCCGAGCCTCACTGCTGACAAACACCTCGGCCATCAGGCGGGGGGGTTGTAACGCCGCGCAGAGCAGCCCCACACAGACCCCACATGTGCCGTGTTCCTAGAGACCCGCAGCAGCAAACACCACACAGACAATGCTGTCCTGCCCCTCATCTCCCGCTTATTGGGGATGTGGGACCAGAATTCCACTTGGGATGCACCAGCAAGGGTTCAGGGGCTCAGTGGGAGCACCCAAAGGGGTCACAGGGTCCAGCTGCTCTGCCCCATTTGTTCCACCCCCATCTCTGCCACCACACTGGCTCATGCAGCCCCTTTCTTACACATTTGCTCCCAGGATTGCTCAGCTGTCACCACAGCTAGAAAACCAGTAAGGCCAGTATGAGTAGCAGCATTACTGGCCTTTGAAGTGATCTGCTCCCTGGGCATCCAAGTTTCAGCACTTACCACCATGCAAAATCCTGCCGGCTACAAGTGACCCACCGCTAACCTGGCACCCTGGCAGCGCTGACATCCCGCTGTGAACGCAGATGGATTTCATCCGCTCCAGAAGCTGTGACAGGTCTGAACAGGCAGTGTTTGGTCACACGCTCTGCAGCCTGATCTGAGCTCACGGGAGACCCCACATCACCCCAGTGCATCTGAACCTGCTTCACTTGGTACCTACAGCCGCTCACAGGGACATCGTGAGGAAAAGCTGCAAAGCCACACTCAAAATTTCCTCCTTTGCAGTTGCTTAGTGATCAGGTTGCATCCCCTGAAGCCAGAGTTCACTGGTAGCCTAAGAAACATCAGCAAAGAGACCAGATCTTATTTCTTACTCCCCAACTCCTACCTGGGGGGTTATCTACTGACCCCTCTCCCTGGGGATGGGGCACAAGAGCCTGACAAGGGCTGCCCACCTCAAAAAAGTCCTCACATCATTGGGGCCACTCAATAAACAGCAGTTCTTGCAGGAAAAGTCAGCCTTGTCTCCCCTCCCAAGCAGAAAAACCATCTCCAAAGCATACGACACCAGAAATTGCTGAAGCATCTTGCCAAGATCCCAAAGTGAAGCAGCAAACATCAAAACTCAGACTAAGGAAAAAAAAACACCACCAAGTACAAACACCTAAGTATTTTTCACATCTATGGGTGAAATTTTAACTGAAGGGTCAACGCGATTCTCATTCATCTGCTCACACCCAGCAGCTCTGCTGCCCAGAACCGTTTGCAGAAAGCTTCTGGAACTTTTCCTGCCTCTGCTCGGAGCTGCAACAGAGGCACGTGCCAACGCTCCTTTGCAGGGGACAGCAAAAAAGGCGGCTTTTAATAGAAACTCAGCTCTGACTTTTGACTCGCCGCTGCAGCTTTAATGCCTGGATTAGGAGCCAGCGTGCTCCATCTTTGAGCGCGTGAGCCAAACCCTGACGGATTTAAGAGCTCTGTGGAGCTGTCTCGGCACCGGCATGGCACTCCTCCAGCTCGCAGGCGCTCAGGTCGCTCTCTAGAGAACAAATGTTTTATGAACCGCTCCTCCTCCTTGGCTGAGCTTTCGCTAGTAAATGCAATCAGGACAACGCTGTTGCAATTAGTCCTCTTAATTCCTGCATCATCCTGGGGCCCCTAAAGACACCAGGGGAGCACGCACAAGCATCATGGACCCATCACACCTGAGCCAGATGTTTCACAGCACAAGCACACAGCTACACTGAGCCCACAGTGGTGGTTTCAAATCTTCAGGCCAACCCCAAACCATCTTTTAGATCCAATTGCAAAGCACCGAGCTACTCTGTTTAAGATTAATGTACCCAATCTCAAGCAGATCACTCCATCAGCACAAGCTGCAATTCACAGCACACACCTTGGCAAGACAGTTCAACAGACGCCCAACACCAAACCAGCCTCGGAACAACTTCTATTCTTCCATGTGCCGGTTAGACTTGCAATTTAAGATTTTCAGCCCCTGCCCAGGACCTCAAGGTATGCAGCTTTCTTCCCTGCATACTATAATTTACAGCCATTTAGGAATTAGACCTTCCTGGTAGCTTTGGCCAAGCCCATTTTATAAGAGATAGATGTAAAGTTGAGCCCTAAGGAGCCAGGCTTAGCAATGCTGGCAGCTCAGGGAAGGGCTCTGAGTAAATAAACCACCTCACCGCTGTGCTGATGATAAATGATGCTTTAATGCCTTAAATAAGGCCTTAAGATAAGAACACAACAGTGCATCCACTGAATGTATTCCTGACAGCTAGCACTGACAAAAAGCTCTGCCACCAGTAAGCTGTCCCTCCAAACAAATATTTCGGCTTCAGCTTGGGTCTGTGGGAGACCACTCAGCAGAACAAGCCATTGGCAGAGCAGCGCTTGCGCTCTTTACTCCTTGGTGCATCAGTTTCAGTCAAGTTATCTCAAAACTGAGTCTTGCCCAGAGCAAAAGAACCGCTCACCTTACATCTGTCCAGCTCCTTCTGTTCAAGGTCTTTCCCCACACGTTAAGAATGTTGGGGGAAGCTTCCCTATAGAGGCAGAAAACAGCATTTGCCACAGGGCAACGCATGTCACAAGGCTGAAGGTGCACATAACCACGTGCGTGCTCACAAGAAACTCCCATTAGCAGAAGAACATCATACCAGGCTGCAGATCCTTACATTACCAGCAACGTCTGGCACCTGCACGCTCAATGCACAGGAGTTGGACACTGCGTTCAGCAGTGGCAGCGAGTGCCACATGAGCACATGCATGCACTTTTTGAAGTCACGCTCTGAATGAGTATTTCAGCCTTTGAACGCGCACTGCAGAGCTGGAGAAAGGCTGTTTACAAGGGATCCGGACTTCTGAGTCGTCTACAACACCAGATCCTTCAGTGGGTCACCTTTGCTGGCTGGAACCCCCAGGAAGGTGATATAAAGGGACATTTTAATCTCCAGAGATAGAAGTTTGTCTGCTGGGACATTACTCAGCACAGGAGGGATGGCAAACTGTCAAGTCCTCCCCTTCATCCACCAACTACTTACACCGAAAGTCCATCCTTCTGCCCCAATCTCCTTGCAGAGGTGACAAGATCGATAGGAAAGCTCTTACCAACAGAAGCAGGCAGAAGAAATGGGTTTTGGTGCCACCAGGGATACACCTGCCATGCACAGAGACTGCAGAGCCATCCACACATTTGGGACAGGGCAGCGGAGGAGGGAAACAGCACAACTGAGGCCCTGGAGACTGAACACAGTGCAGTTTCTTTTGTAATTCATCAAATAAGCTTGTAAAGAAAAAAAAAGCTGATGTCCTAAACAATAGCCTGCTGCAGTTCCAGAAAAACAGCTCGTCTGCAGTTTTTACCGCCCAGCCAGACTCTGCCCTGGTGGGGTGGGAGCAGGCTGAATGTTTTAGTCAGCCAAAAAGCAGCACCTCCTACAGACACCAAGCAACTCCATGGCAAGGGAAACATTTGCATGTCTGAAAGGCAAATGGGCATCTTAACCACCTCCTACAGCTACAGTTAATGTCTCTGTAGTTACGGCAGCGATGCAGCCAGGCTGCCAGAGTGAGTTTTCCCCCCTCCATTGCACACAAGCACTGAGCAGCTTAAAACAACCACCTTGCTGCAGGAAAAGAGGGGATCAATACCCCAGACTGATTTTAAGTGAAGTTTTAGCGCCTCATGCCTGCAGCCCCGGGACCTTGCGCTGCCTGTGAGGACCCAGCGTGGCTGCAGCCACAGCATGAGGAGCACAGGGGACACAAAGAGAAGCTGCGGTGACACTTGTGGGGCCACACCACGCCATACAGGAACAGGTTTTGCTTGGCACAGCGAAGGCAAACACTGCATTCCCTTTGTGTTCAGTCCTTAATAGGGAGCTCTTGTAGGCTCTTACAGTGCACAAAGAAACAGGAAAAGCCACAGCAAGAGGAGTGGCACAAAATTTTTTTCCCTCTTCAGTGGTGCAGCCATGGGACAGGGCACAGAGAAGTGGAGGGAATCTCCATCCTTAGGCCCTCATTGTTCATCTGAGCAGGTCTGGTATTTCCAGAGGTCTTGTCCAGCTCAAATCCTCCTGATTTGATTATATTACCATTACTCCAACAGAGAAAAGTCAGTGCTGTTATGAGAAAAGCCACCTGAAGTCAGACACACACACACACCTTCTCCAAAGCTGTACAATTCAACAGAACTCCCGATCATCTTGAGCCAACTGCCAATGTTCAAGAAAAGCACCTCCCAGAACTGCAGATGTGATCAAACCAGCAATAACTGTCACCTAAATAGCAACTACTTTTTGTTTCTGAACTACAAAAGAGGAACCTCTGCCCTGATAGATTCCTCATGTGGGGCGAAGAACTGAGGATATTCAGGCAGCTATTTCTGGTTTGCTAAGAAGGGGACAGGGGAATAAAAAGAGGCAGCACAATCCCACAGCTGAACCACAGAATTAGAGTCAGGACACCTGAGGTCTATTCTTGGTTCCAGCACCAGCATGGTAAGTCACTTCTCCAGCATGCCCTGAAAAATGGAAACGGCGACACAAGTAGGAATACGAAGCAGCTTATCGCATTAACAGAGAGCGCAGGTCCTCCTGCGCTGGTGGGACCTGGCTGACCACAAGGCTTGCTGCTTCTTGAGGCAGGGAATTTACCACTGTGTTTCTAGAAACAGAAAACAGATGCCCAAGGTAAATATAAAAATCAGTAAAGACAGCTAAAACACAATTCAGAATGAGAAGCGTGCCTGTAATTGCATTCACCAAGCAGACTGCCACAACTGCATTTGTCTTTAAAAAGATCAGAACATTGAAATGCAGCAGGGTTTAACATGTATCAGTCCCAGAGGGATTTAAAAGCCAACATATTCAGGTCAAATTCTGCACAACAAGCTTCAGCTTCGCAAGCCTCAAGAACAAAACACTTCTATATTTAAGTACCAAACTCCTCTCAATTATCTGCTGCAACATCCAGGGTGCAAACTCTGCAGCATGTGTTACTTTAGGTGCTAACAAGGATGCGACTGACTCATTTTCACCACAGTTTGTAGGGTGTTGAATCCATCAGGATATCACCTTTGGGGGAAAGTACGTTCTCTACACGGGGAGCAGACTGGTGGCCGTACCCCCGTGGGCAAGGCAGCAGGCTGCAGTAAAGGAAAAACAACTGAAAAAAAAAAGACCCTTTAGTCCCAAATGCAATCTGATTTGAAAAATGGCACACAAGCCTGACTAAGGCATTCAGCTGGCACAAAGCCACATTTCATCAGGAGATTGGCACAGCCAGTACCACCAGTGACACCTACAGCTTCCCAGTTACCTTCCAGAAGGCTCAGGTGCAGAATCACAGCTTTAGGGGTTTGCTTTACCTTCCCTCTTCACTCCTGGGGAGAAAACACACCGGAGGGGCAGGGAGGGAAGCCAGGCGTTTCCCCGCAGCCGTCTCAAACAGACGGTGGCTGCTGAGCGCAGCCTCTGAGCTGGCAGCAGCACAGACATCACCTGTGATTCAGCTCTTTTGCCAGCGCCCGAAGGGACCACGCACGAGGTGCCGAGATGGAAGATGCGGCACCAGCTGAAGACACCCCCGCTGTTAATCCAGCCCCATGGTGGCACCGTGAAACACCTGTGCTGTGACAGCAAGGACCATGCACCTTTTGGAAGTGGATTGTTTCAGAGCCAGCTCAGCGGAGGTGCCCATTTAAACCAGCCTTGTTCTGGGAATACCAAGTCAGCCTGTGGAATTAGTTTCTAGAACCCCCCTTGGGCTACGCTACTTTGGCCACCCTCCAGCAGCTTTCCCATCCTGCTTTGAGCAGGAGCTTGGACTAGATAACCTCAAGAGGTCCCTTCCAACCTGAGTTACGCTACCACCCTAAAAGACAGTAAGGTAGCCCAAGAGGTCCTCTCACAGCAGCCCCAGGCAGAGTCACCGCACGAGATCTCAGAGGGATTTCAGCTGTACAAACCGACCAAACACTGGCCTTGTCCCTAGTGCCCTTTCCAATGGTGGCATTGAGGCAAAAAAACCCATTTAGGGCCTTTTTTAGAGAGTTACCTTATTGCTACCGATGAGCTGCAGCAGGCAAAGCCTTTCACTGAGCATCCCAGTCATTGCTTAGACATCTAACAGTGCAAGGGATGGAGGAAAACCAACCCACCATGTCTGGCAGAATCCTGGGGATGAATCTCACCTGGAGTCAGAGCTTGCACACATCTAAAACACCCTCCCACTACCTCCAGTATCAGTCACAAAAAAAAGAGACCAGGCTGTTAGTTGCCTGGGGCAGCTCAGGGCCACCAAACAGCTGCTCTGATGCTCTCCTCAGAATGGAACGTGCTTGTTAAGGCAGATTTCAGAAGCTGACACACAGTTCAGACTACAACTCAAGCAAAAAACTTATAGACAAGCTCCATGAGCCTGATGTGTTTGTTGTTCACACCAGCATCACCAGGTAGCTCCAGAGGCTGCAATAAAACACCCTTCCCCAACAGAAGGTTTTGGGTGGTGTGTGCCTGCTCCTGCAAGCCACCTCCAGCAAAAGAGTGCCCCAATCCACTTCAGTCCTCACTGGATACAAGCAGAGATGCTGGTTAGGTTCTCATCCCAGTTACTCGTCTATTTGCATCTATTTTACAGCATCAGCGCAAATACAAAAAAAATCTGTTTAGGAGAAGCTGCTCAAATGGAAGCTTTAAGAGGTGGTTTAAGAGCAATTTCCATTAGAAACCCATTCCAAACTCAGAGTTTTGAGGCTTGTTTTACTTATTTGATACGTATTTTCTTCTGTTAAGAATCAAATACTGCTGCCAGATGAGCAGTCTGCAGCTATTAAGTGCTCTCTGCTTTCTACTCTGCAGCATGGCTGGCTCCAGCTAGTAGTTGAAAAATATATATATAAAAAAATAAAATTAAAAAAAAAAAATCAGCCCATGGAGCATGAGCAGCCCTTGCTGAAACACACTCAAGACACAAGTGCCCATTAAGCATCCACACCAAGTGCACCCTCAGAAAAGCGCTACAGGAGCTACGATGGCACAGGGCAAGCTTTTAGTAAGGCCGTCTCGGACACTCCTGAAGTATGATGGCCAAGGATGAAACCACACGAGTCACACCAGCTCCCAGCTTTGCTCCCTTGCACAATTATTACAATTAACTCCACACCAAAGGCACCACCAGCATGTTTGTGGTTCCACAACCAAGCCCTGAGGAAGGCTGGTCTGGAAGGACCCAGGCTTGACACACAGCTGCTGGGAAAGCCCATCCTCCTTCCAAGGCAACAAATGACACCAAAAATACGGGGAATTCAGAATTACCACCACCAGTAAGCCTTTGGTTACCATTTTGCCTGAATCAGATACAGGTTTAAGTCAAACAAAAGACTGTCTCACCCCCTTGCTCCAGCATAAGCAGCAACACCATCCACACTACAAAGGAGCCTTTTGAGTTTTCTAGGCAGACTTGAGCTTAAATCTGAGCAAGTCTCAGGGTAAAGTATTCCCTGGACCTGAGTGCTCCCCTGTCACTAGAGAGCAAAGTCCTTCTCGAATACTTTGGTGACAACCTAGAAGCTGAGCTCCCCTCTATCAGAACGAACCTTCGAAACTTTCCTCTAGTACCAGGGGGATTTTCACGCAGGAGTTGAGGGCACATCTAGGCAGTGACCATCTTCCAAAGTCGCTTGTCCAAAAGATAGTGGGTAAAAAAAAAAAAACCCAGGGAGAGACCTGGACATGCAGAGGAGCGCAAGGGAGATGGCAGTGGAGCAGGTACTCTGCACCATAGGTTTGTGCAGCAGCAAGTTAAGTTGCAAAGGGAGACCTGGGGGACTTCCCTCCCCAAAATCCTCTGGCCCTCTAGGTTCTTCCACAAGCTTTGCAGCTCAAACACCCAAACCAACAGCTCAAAGGAAGGCCACTTATTAACAACAACAAGCCCCAGAGTGATTAGCAGCTCACTTGGGGGGGGTTTCTCAGGTGCCTGCCACCACATACACAGTGTTTCTGAGGAGTCTGAAAACAGCCTGTCCTGGGGGAGCAGCTTAGAGTCCCTCCTGCTGTTACAGAGAAGAAAGGCTCAGAGTCCATGACAACAACCACGCTGCCTTCTGTGGAACAGGTCTTCTCTTTCATCCTTCAGAGATAGGGTTTTGCCTTGAAGACTTCAGAGTGATCCGCACTCAGAGACCTCGGCTATCTGCCGGCAACACACAGACTGCCCGCAGGTCTAGCCTAGTGGATTTTAAGCAACTACAAATAATACGCATGTTCAAGCTTATTGCAGAAGCTACTGTGCTCTGTGAAGCAGGAGAAACAAGGGCTGGAAAGATGCAGCAACGCACCCCAGCACCAGAGCAACCAGAGCTGTAACCTTGCAGGCTAAAGGATGAGAATGCAGCAGCCACCCTGGAGAAGGCTGGGGCTGCAGTCTCAAGAGCAAATCAAAGGAAAAAAAAAAGCTCAAATCTGTTGCTGCACCAGCAGCTTTAGGGTCACACACCAAGCAGAGAGGCAGATACAGCAAGATCATTCATCTGACACCATCAGGAAGGCTCACCTGATCCACCTAGGCTCACCTAGAGAGGCAGATGTCCTCTCTGGAAGAAAAGTTGATCTGCCTGGAAACATCCTTGCAGGTCACCATCACAAACTTTGCATTAGCAGACTGGTTTTAGGATGATTTCCCAGTGGGCAAGTCTGCCTGTCCCACATAGGGCTTGTCTCAGCCTCCCGATGTAGGACAGGACAGACCAGCTGGCACACAAGCTAAAAAACCAGCCGGGGAGACCCAAAATCTGCACGCAGATCTGCCTGTGTACTGCTATCACCTGTTCTCTACGCAAAAATTGGATCGAGACCCCATTTGCTTGTGCTCCTTGAGGAACAGGGCAGCAAAGGTAAAGGATACCACCAAGGGCAGTCCTGTTTCACTGCCTCTTAACCCCTTCTTGCCTCTACGGAGGGATGAACTTGAAGGTCTCGACATAAGCGACTGCTTACTACAAGACTACTTTAAAGAAAAGGAAACGCTGCCTTGAGAAACACAGCCAAGGATGACAGGGCTGGAAGCGTTCAAGGCCAGTTTCCTGCAAAAGCTCCTCTGCAGGCCACAGAGGAGGTTTCTGGGACTTGCTGAAGTATTTCCAGCCTGACAGATCTAGTGGCAGCAGCAGGTTTGAGATGCTTTCCCTGCTATGAGACAGCAGTTCAATCCTACAGCATGAAAACGCCAGCAGCTCAAGCCTGCAGCAGCCGCTGCCTCCTGGAGAGGTTCTCTCCAGCACATCTGGCACACTCTGGGGGCTACACACACCCCCTCAGCGCATTACAGTGCTGGACCCAAGAGCAAAACTTAGCACAAATAACCCTGTCTGGGTGCAAGGTGTTCAGCAGCCCCTTGGGAAGGGGGACACAGGCAGGATTAGAGTGTACAGACCAGCCCCGTTGTTCTCTGGCCTCCTCCAGCACAGCCCTGGCACCTGATCCCACTGCACCAAGCTGCGCGGTGACACCACCCTGGCAGCGCAAGGTGACACCAGCGGAGCTGGCAGCCAAAGGTCCTTCCCAGGCCAAGCACTCTGCAGGCAGGAGAGGAGGTCCCAGCTCATCAGTACTCAAGCTCAGGCACTGCAGGGGACCACATCAGCAGCATTTTTAGCCTGATTGTTAGGTGCTTTTTTTTTTCTTTTGCATTTCCACCCTTCCAGCCACCTCCCTGTGGGTCTGCACAGCTGAGTCACTGCTGGAACCTTCCAAACACTTGGGCGCCAGCAGCATAACAGCTCTGCTTGGCAGCATCGTCCCCAGAGACATTCCAGCCCTGCCGCAGCCTCACCTGCCCTCAGGACACTCCAGAGGCCCCAGCCCATGGGGCCAGGCCAGCTGCAGCCTCCCAGGCCTCAGCACTGGTATCAGGAGTACCTGGACACAGCAGCATCCTCTCCACGTCCTCCCTCTTTCCGTCACAGCACGGCCAGGCCACCTGGAAGCATCAGCATTTCCCAGCTCCTCAGATCCATACAGCTTTCAGATACAGGAACACTCCCTTGCGACCCAGAGAGGAGCATCTCAGAAGATGCTCCTGAACTACAAGGTCTCTCCTTCCAAGGAGCTTAACATTGCCACTCCAGGGCCCTCACAGAGGAGGAAAAGAGATGAGGCTCTGCAGATGCGGGAAGGTTGAAGTGATACAATAGCTGTGCACAGATATCAGCCTTTCACTTCTCCAGCCAGCGTATGCCATGCCCACAGCTCTCAGAGCAGAAAAGCAACAGCATCCCAGGCCAACAAGCACCCCTGGCCCAGCTGTTGTTCACTCAGTACAGGAAACTAGGATTGAGAAAGAGAACATGGTCTCAGGACCACAAGACCCCCAGCTATACAGCCCTAGACCTGTGCACAGCCTCTGTAGGCCAGAGGCTCCTCCGCGCAAGGAGCATAGCTGCATTTGGGCCAGTTTTACATCCCAGCCATGTCCGCCTCACATATCGAGGGGAATATCAGGAGCAAGAAGTGAGAAACAGGCCTCTCCGGACAGTATTGCGTGCCATCCTCCAGCAGCTGTTACCAAAAGTTGTCACAAAGAGCTGTGGGGTGCAGATGGCCCAAGCCCAGGGCAGTGCCACACTGAGACCCTTCCCAGGGCTCTGCGGCAGGCAGGAGCTCCAGCTCAATGCGCTGCAGTCAGTGAGGGCACCTGACACCAGACACAACCTCTGTGAGCAGGGAGGTCACCAGAGAACCTTCAAATCATCACCAAATCAATTTCCCTCCTGAAACCAGAAGCCCCTTCACCCTTGACAGTGACCCCCTCACAACCACCATGTTCCACTCGGCCCTGCGGCCCAACCTGTGAGGTGCAGAGCCAGCCAGGGGCTCATGCGAGCGCTGCTCGCCTGCCTACCCGAGAGCTGCAGAGACATCGGCGCCTCTGCCAAGACAGCCTGGTGGGAAGCTGGCCAAGAGAGCGCTGGAGACTGCTCCAGCAGATCAGGTGGGGCTGGGACAGCCGCCTCGGTGTGCGACAGCCCTTGTTCTGCAGCGCCATTGTGCACCAAGCCCTGGGTGCTGTGGCTGCCAGCAGCAGCAGAACTGTTCAGCACGGATGTTTAAGTGTGCTCTTTACATTAAAGATACTATAACATGGGTTCAGTGCCCCATAGTCTGCTAACAACCATCAGTGCAGAGCTCTAAAGCACTGCTGCACCAGAATAACTTTCATTTCTCCCTCCTCCTTCAGGGTTTCAGCTGGCAACAAAAGGAGGACAGATACCAAGAGTGTGGTATTCCCTGGTTCATGTGGGGAAGCCCAGAGGACCATGTGCTGGAGCACAGCAAGGCTTAATGAAGCTACCGCAGCTTGACTGCAAGCAGACCCAAGTGCCAGTGCTGGGGCCCACAGGAAGGCCTGGACCCTAAGTCTGCTGGAAATCAGATATAGAAACTCCAGTGAGCTGTGCTGATCAAGCTGTTGTTTCAAACTCCACTACCCAACAAGTGATTTTTTTTGTTTGTTTGTTTTACAACTCATACAGCAACATCCAGGACTGTGTCCCAGAAGCTCTTCCTATCTTGAGGGCAGCATCCCCTGGACATCGGAGGTGGTTGACAGCACCTCCTTGTTCCCCCAAACATCTATGTGGGCAAATCTCACTGCCCAGGCCACCCCAGAAGCCATCGACATTCCTGTCAGCACGGACTTGACGCCTGGGGCCTCCTGTGTCACCCAAGTCTGCCCACAGATGCACTACCCTTTTAACAAAGCAGCAGCGTGCTGCTATAAAGGGATGAGTTTCTGTAGCAACCAGGCTGAACTTGTACAAACTCTGCCAAAACACTAGATCTTTCCATGGACTGCTACTTGAACAAGCACAGCACTATTTGTGAAACTAGTTTTTACAGCCCTCAGAGCCTGGGTAGTGAACTCTTCCCTCTGTTTTACCCCCTGCTCCATAACCAGGCCGAGCAGACGCATTAAGTTTGTGCACGCAGCACCCCTTTCTCCTCCTGTGATTTTACAGAGAAGGCTGGTGCCTCTGGAAGAGTTAACTGGACCCTGCATCACTCTAGCACCCCAAAACCTCCCCATCCAATCCAAGCTGCAAAACCAGACTGGAGAGGATCGAGGGGGAAGGGCAAACCAGCCAGCAGTACGTGGCTGCAAGCCCACACCCCGCCAAGCACATAGGTTTGTGCTGGACCAAAAGAGTTAAAAAGCAAGAAGCCATTCCACTGCATCTCCTCCAGCCCACTGCTAGGCACAGACCGCTATTTCTAGTTGAATGTGGGAGTGGAGAAAGATCCCTCCACATCTTCCATGCAGCCTGCAAGCTGCCAGCTGAAGTTGTGAGTCGGCTGCGCCTACCACACCCCATGGGCAGAGTTGGGCAAGCAACTGCACTGGAGGGTAGGAGGGAACGGTGCTATCTGGATACTCGCAGTCGGGTAAGGGGGGATTCCTTGTGCAAGCACACACAACCCTGCCTGCAGAGCTACCTGCCCCCAGGGATTTTCTCAGGCTGCCGGAGTGAAGTTCAGCATCACTCTCACCCAGCATGTTCAGCCTCCTGACACCACACCCCCCACCCACTCCCTCCAAACGCAGGGAGAGGATTTCTCCCCTCTCTGTGAGGTTGTTACAGCACCGAGGAAAACATACGCCTGGGCACTTCTTGTCTGCAGTGAACTGACAGCAGAGCAGAGGGGGCTGTGGCACAGCCAGCCACAGCCTCCCCAACTCAACTGCCACGTTACACAAGCATTACAGGTCCAGAAGCCCCCACCAGTAACTGCAAGCACTCCGTTACACAAGCAAATTGCTCCGCATTAGCTTTAAGATGGCCCTAAAAAATAAAAAAGGAATCCAACAAGTGTTGCTGCGTGTGTCAGCAGACTCACCGGACTGTGTGCTGGTTTGTGCTGCAGCTTCAGAGTCCTGGGTGCTCCAGGGTCTGTCCCACCCTGTCAGGTTGAGGGACTGCAGGCCAAGGCACAGATCGTTGGTGTCTGAGAGGCCACGGGAAGACTCTTGCGTGGACGTGGGGAAAAGCATCCTGCTTGCCACTGCTTCTTCAGAGTCCTGGAAGTCTGCTCAGATTGAGAACAAACAGAAGCTTGAGAGTTCAGGGCTGGCTTTTTTTTCCTTAAAAAAAAAAAAAAAAAAAAGGAGTTTTCCAAAGCGTTAAGCCCCGAGCCAGGTCTCGTGCTGCTCTGAAGCCACAGCTTCTGCAACTAGCAGTTGCACCCCCAAAGGGAGGGCTACCATATGTCCAGAAACCAGCCCCTCACCCCCCTCAGCCCCTCCACCTTCCTATCCCGTCTGCATTACTGACTGGGTCAGCATGTGACCAGGCTGCTGATGCTTACTGTGCTGACAGTGACGTCACTCAGCCATGCAAGAGAACTGCATCAGCTCTTACAAAATCAAAGGTAAGAAGAAAGGAGAAGATTTTTCCCCAAAAGACAAGACGGCAGGAGGAGAGGTGCAGCTCCAGCGAAGGGGGGAGGCAGGCAGCACAAAAGCAGGGCTCCCGGATCTGGCACGGCAGACCGGCTGGAAGCAGTGATCCCCCCAGCAACGCCGACAGCAGCAGCAGCGACAGAGCAGACAGTTAGTTCGAGTGCTACCCAGCTCTCCTGTCCCCGCCTCCCTCCACCCACAAAACCCAAAAACACTTTAGTCCTGGCCAGCCTCCAGCTTCTGGCTCTAATTCAGGGCCCGATGCAAAGCTTTGCAATTCTGCTAGCATAATCTATTTGGTTCAACTTGGCCACTGTGCCTCACTGACTCTGCATTGTTTACCACTGAGTAACGAGGATAACCTTCAACCCCGCTGCTACCCAGAGAGATGTCCACCATCCCAGTCCAGCCTGCATGGGCACATCACACTGGCACAGAGGACAGGACCCATTTCAAATCAGGAATTTTTTTTAAGGCCTGTTTACCTTCCCTCTGCCTGGTCCCCCGATTTCCCAGCCCTCCCCTTCCCTGGGGGGTGTTCACAAGCCCACGGTACTGGAGACACCGGATTCTTGCCTGGGTTTAAGCCTGTGCCAACAGCCTAAGGAAACACAGCAGGTTCATAGTCTGAGAATTCCAGTTTAATGCAGGGATCTGGGGGCTGATGAAACCACAAGATGCTCAGCTGTGTTACCCGAAATCTGAGTCAGAGGGCATTTAAAAGCCAGCTACCAAGCAGCAGCAGCTGTCTCCTCCTCCTCCTCGCGCACCCTCCCACTGTGCCATCAGATGTACACCTCGCACACACCAGCCAGGCTGCAGTGACTCCAGCCTGTCACGTTATCCCTCACGTGCGGTCCAGACAGCATCCCTGGCCTCTTTTGCCACGTCCTGGGCCACTAGCCAAGCCCAGGAAGGCCCCACCATCAGCTGGGTGTCCTATGCGAGACTCAGGCCACTGCCACCACCTCATCACCTTCACCCCATGTTGATTTGGGGAGCACCAGTGTTTCCAGATCACTGAGGGGGAGCTGAAACACTGGGGTCGGGATGAGAGCAGCTAAAACAGTACCTGCTGGCAGCACCCGGCCTTCCCAGCTCTTCACCAGGACAGGGCTTTCTTCTCCCCTACTAGCACTAGTACAAGCTGTAGTGCCAACTCAGTCACATTACTATCAAGCACCTATAACAGCATTGAATATTCCCCCGAAAGCATCACGCTGCACCTTCAGCAGGGCATTTCACTGCATTAATTCTTCCAGCCTAGTTTTATCAGATTGCTTGTTTTAGACAGGCCCTAAAACCCGTTTATAATGCAGCTGTAGGGAGGAGAGGATGAAGGCACATTGCTCTGACAACTCAGTTCCCACAGCAACCATAACTTGCCCATATGAATATGGAACATTTCTGCATTTATGAAAATGCAGAAGTGCTCTGCTTTAGCCCAGATCCCCAGCTGCAGGAAACTACCTTCTTTTTGGGGATCAGAATCTTGTTAGGTTTTATGCTGTCTTCAAGATTAATTCCAACCAAGTTTTCATGGACACAGAGAATACTGACACACAGCACAACTCAAATCCCACCCAGAGTCCCCCATCCAACCTCCTGGATGAAAACCACCATTGAAGAAATAAGGAAAATGGGGAACAAATTCATCAGCCACAGGAAATGCTCACTCCACAGCATCCAGCCACATTTTCCCTAGCTATCTATATTTTTCAGGAAATAAGCTGCTTTGTTTAATTGGACCAAATCAGATTCAAGTTCAAGAGATCTACATTTCC
This sequence comes from Pampusana beccarii, assembly GCA_013399365.1. NCBI lineage: Eukaryota > Metazoa > Chordata > Aves > Columbiformes > Columbidae > Pampusana > Pampusana beccarii. Next base: position 30,228 of record VWYH01007178.1, on the reverse strand, counting down.
CTCTGATTACTTCAATCTACATTAAAGACAAGCTCCCCGCAATTCAGTTACAAGTACAACTGCTGAATCAGAGTAAAAAAATGCTGGTTATCTAAGCAATTTCAAGTAGACCTTTTCCCATCTGAAGCAAACAGCCAGCACAAGACCGCTTCCCCTTTAACACTCTCAGCCACACCAAAAGCTGGATACAGGTCATCAAGGAAAACTACCAACTTAAAAATAATATTTAAACAGATTTCTGGAATAGTTATTTTCAAATGCAGAGTCTGAAAGTTTGTCATAAAGAAATCAATTAGTGATGGCAGACAAAACAAATAGGCTACTGGGGCAGGAAAAATTAGTTTCCTACAAAAATTCAGCCTAAAGAGTCACAGCCTCAAGTTAGTCATAAGTAAACATCTCCCAAATACAAAATAGTTTCATTTTGCAACCTGACACAACTCAACCCAGCCCAAATGCTTCACTGCAGACTTTTCCAAGTCCCAAGAACCAGCACAAGTTTTTCCAACCTGGATTTTTCCCCGGAGTTGCCACTGGACGCCAACCATCCTGGCAGAGGGAGCCACGCCACGCTGGGCTCGTGCCCGAGCGTCTGGAAGAGCCCGAGCTCCTGCCTCCTGAGCTGGTTAGGTTGGATTTCAACAGCATCATGAGAAGCAAGTCCTTAGTAAAACACTCCCGTGCAGGTCTTGGAGCAGGCGGCTGTCCTGGATGGTGCCCTCCTGTCTGTCCAGGAGATCCCTGGAGCCAGGGTGCAGCACAGGCTGAGCAGCTTTCCACACCACTGCTGCATTTTTCAGACTTCAAATGTTAGCACCGCATTTAAGATCTTTCAAAGGCTTCTTGAAGGTGAGCATCTCCACACAGTTCAGCTCTTAAACTGCAGTTAAACTCTCAGCCCAGACAGCTTACACAAGCTGCAGCCACAGCCACTTGTCCCCACCCCAGCACTCCCTCCCCACTCACACCAGTTTAGGCAGATGAGTTTCCATACAGGAAGCTGGTTTGAGGCGCTCATCTGGTTAAAACCAAGCCACCAGGAGGTAGTTTGAGCTCAGCTCATTCCCCTGATCTGGTATGTAGTGTGGCTGCACCAACCAGGCATTTGAAACAGGAAAATATTTAGAAAATGACAACCTAAGCCTATGTGGAGGGGACAAGCAGGGACTGAGATCAGGAGCATGACCCACAGGCAGTTTGGGGCAGGTGGGTTAAGTTAGGAGAGCCAAATGTGATTCAGTCCCTGTCCTGCAGCAGCATCTGTGTCATCAGGTTTACTCTTGAAAAGCAACACTTCTTTCAAGCACAAAGACATTCAGGTATTTGAGATTTCCAGGCTTAGACCACCTGCAAAACGAGCTAAACATCTAGCAAATGGATCTCAGCTGGAAAACTCAGAAAATCTACAGAAAGAAGGCAACAGAATGGTTAAGCAAACATGAACCAAACAAGCTAGATCCTACTCATACCGCCTCTGCGGCCGTGAAGAGGTCTGCCTTTGCTCCCACGTGCTAATTTCTAGCAGAATCTGAGTACAGAGGAAGCCTCTCCATGAACAAGGTCTGAGTTTACAGAACAGGGGAGGGATAAGCACAAGTCAGCTGTAAGCTCTGCTCACTAACAAAACCAGACTCACCTTTCTGGGCTGCAACCTTGTGGTCTAGAGCTCTGACTGAGGCAGAATTTCCAAACCAAATTCAAAAAAGAGGCAAGGCCAGCATTTCTGCAGCCTTGGGATCACAAATGGGAAGACAGCTCACAGCACAAAGCGTTGTTTTGCCTTTCACGCCTTTTTACACCCACAGTTTTAAAGGCTAGGAACTTCAGCCCTAAAAATTAAGCATCTCAAGTACATTTTGCACACAAAACAAACAAGTCTCAAGTGAAAGCTTTTAGAGGATGAGCCAATTGTATTCCTAAGGTACACCAGGGATCATCAAAGCTTAGGAAAGCTCATTAGGCATAAACCAGTAGTTACAAGAGGTTTTACTAAAATGCAACTACACATCTTCCCTGTGAGCTGAAAAATTCCTCAAGCGGAGATATTTGCTGCTGCATAACCTGTTTCACAGCCAAAGGAGTCCACCTTCCTCCAGTGACCACAAACACTTCAACAGCTGGCAAGCAACTATTTAAGCAATTAAGAGGGCACTGCAACTAGTCTTGCTGCTCTACCTACCCCTTTCAAGAGCAAGAGTCTGCCACGGGATTACAGCAAAGCCTGAACATCAAGAAACCTGCTGCATCTTCAGCAACACCATCCAATTTGCAGCCACCGCAGAGTGAAGCAGTTCTAGGCCAAGTCTGCAAAAGAACACTCTGATCTGCTTCCACTTGCAGATCTGATGAAGAAACCCATTTGCTAGAGCTACTTTCCAGCACAGAAAAACATCACACCCACGTGGGCAAAAAGACCTGTTAATATGACACTCGAAATATAAAGCCCAGAAGCAAAGGCAAGTAGGTGTGCACCTCTTTTGGGGCACAGGTGTTGAATTTCACCATTCTGGATGTGTGTCACCTGGCATACAACATTTATTTGTGGCAAGCAAATTGTTTTCAGCTGCCAGCTCCAGGTGAGCTCCTGCAAACGGTCTTTCTCTGCCTCTTAACCCCACAAACCCCAGGTAAACAGTGCTACATTTTGAGTCTTACAACATTATCTTCTCTTATTGAGACCACACACATCAGGTCAGTGCTGTGACATTTCCTCCTCACTGCAGGGGAGTGAAGAACAAAGAAATGTACATTTTAGCACCAGAAAGGACTTCTCAGGTGGCTAAACAAGCAATAGGTCATCAATTGGCTGCAATTAAGAGCAAACAGGAAGCCTATTTAGTCATCAGCTAATCTGGGGTTGCATTTGTCCTTCAGTTTTCCTTAAATAAAGCAGTCACTGAGAGTAATTAGGACCTGATTGGCCACAACGAACAGCTTTTACACTGAACTTGGCACCTTAAGCCACTCCCATGCACAGGAAGTCATTTAAGCATCTCCCATTTCTTCACACAATGGCCTGTCAACTTGTAGCAAAATAATGGCTGCTTTGTCTCAGTTAAATGAGCAGAGCTTAATGAAAGGGAAATCAATGCTGCTGGGACATTTGGGGTACCTGCGATCCTTTTAAATCCATTTGTTTTAAGCCAGTATTGCCTTCAGTTGAAGTCAGCTTAGCTAAGTGAGTAAACGGGCATGCAAAAGCTGAAGAGAAAGCTTTACTCACTGTTCAGCTTAATTAAGCTGAAGTTGTGCCTACTGAACAGGACAATGATGTCAAAAGCTGTTTTGTTTTGGTTGTTAAACCAAATCTGGTAACAGCACCTTCCACCCAGCAAGGTGGCAAAGCAAACAAACCACTTGCTACCTTAGGAAACTGGCTTTGCTCACATTCTTACTCAGACCTGTGATGAATATGGAAATCAGGTTTAAATTTGGGAGCAGAGAACCAGGATCCCTGTGAAGCAGTTGCTCAATGATAGGCTGCAGTCCAGCAGCACTGGCTGATGTTGACTCCTGCCTTTAATCAAGGCCACATTCTCTCTCCCATCTCCAAACCCACACTAAAAGCCACCAAAGGTGACACACAACCTTGCTGAGGAAGTTCTGCCTTTCTTCAGAGAGGACCAAATCAGCCTGAAAGGCAGGTGTTTTGAAGCACCATGCAATCCTGTCCTAAAAGTTACCAGACAGGTTCTACAATTACAGCTTTCACCACACTGCTGCATTGTACCCTTTGGTTTGGGCCACTAAGCTAAGCCTAAGCTTGGGGAACTCCTGCAGTAAGCGCCCATGAGCCACTGCAACAGTGGTCAGGCTGGGCCTGACAGCTCAGATCATTTTGACAAGGCAATCAAGCTCACCAAGGATTACCATTAACTGCAAAATGATCTTTACAGAGATTTAATATTAGGTATGGCAAGCTAAACCTCCAGTGGCAGTCCCTCCTGCCACACAGCTCTGCACAGATTTGGATTACTCCAACTGTGTCAGAGCCAGGGCTGCTGAATAAGCTTGTTCTCTCACATTGCTCAGACCTGCTGTACTGATCTTCTCATCACCATCTTGCCACGCACATCATCGCAGAGTAAGGTGCCTCCACACGTGTTTCCCCAATAGCATTAGTGAAAGGTCACAAATTTCTGTCGTTCCTTCTCCACCACGTGTAATCCTCTTAATGCTGAAAGAGGCTTCTTACACACAAGTCCAATCCCGGATAAATTTAGTTTGACCTGAGGAAGATAACTGAAAAGCTTGAGGGACCATGAATAGATTAAAGTACAAGTATTTCCCCTGTTGGAATAAAATCTTCTCCCCAAGCTCTCCTATCAAGAGTTTAAGTTGTAAAAAGACAGTCCTTTCACCTACTACACTCAGGTGGATCTCCAGGCTGATTAGGACTGTCCAAGCTACAAGTTTCAAGATAATACAGCTTAGCTACAATACACAAGTTGTTCCCACACAGAGCAAAAGCACCAGAGGCTCATGTATTCTTCAGAATTTAACTTGGAGCAGTGACAAGACACCACATGAGATCAAGGGTCTGTGCTCCACTGGTCACCTACCCAAAATCCAGGCTCACCAAAGGCAAGATGCTGATCCTGCAGAGCATAGTTTTGTTCACACAAAGGCATGGCAAACTCCCCCGACAGCCTGCTTCACGCTCTAAACCATCTACCTTGGGCAGGGGACAGTCAGCAGCATTATATTCTGAACTTTAGTGATCAGCTGCTCAGCTGTTGGGCATGAATTTCTGGAGGGTCCAAAGGCCAAAGCATCTCCACATTTGCAGATCACGGCTGTCCTAGAATTCACATTCTTGCTGACACCACCAACTTTATCGCAGAGAAGATACTCATTAGCAACACATTAAACAACGGAAGCAACTCATATGCTTTGAGACAGAAGGAAGCTTGCATTCAGGCCCTCATTACCCACCGAGAGGTCCTGACAGTAACAAAACAAGGCCAGGACTGCAAGCAGACTCATAACTCTCAACCCACGACGCACTGGCACATGCTGACTCATCCACATATTTATGGCTGATAACTGCTGGCCCGCCCAGGGTAGCTCAGGTCATACTTTATTATCGGTCTCTTGCACAGCCCAGAGGCGCCTTCTGAAAAAGATGACAGGTTTCCATCAGCCTAAACAGTGAGGGCACCCAAGGCAGCCACTTCTGAGTCCCAGCTCAGTGCCCAGCAAGTCATAAGCGTTTGTGCCACGGCACAAGGGATTTGACGGAAGCTAAAAACCTCCTGTCAGGTTACCCAGTGCTGAGCAGGACACCCCCCCCCCCCCCCCCCCAAATGGCTGAGCCAGCACCTACTTGTGAGATTGGCCTCAACTGCTATGTCAGGAACAAGAAAAGCTGGTTAGGATGTCCAAAAAAGCACAACTTTGGCTGCCCTGCAGCAGAAGTAGCATTTGCTAGAGGAAGCCTCCCCTCCTTTTTTTGTTAAACATGCAAGTCCCACCACACTTGTCCTACAAAAGGTCTTCCATATGTGTTACTCAGTGGTAGTCCGAAACATGAGCACAGTTTAATGCTGCTAAAGGGAAATTCACCCAGTTTCCAAACAAGTTTAAGGCTGCTGAAGGGAAATTCACCCTGTTTCCAATCAAGGCACAACCACCCAGCAGCTCTAGGCATCCATAAGAAATACCACAGTAGCTGATGGACCAGAGATTTACATGCAGCAGGCTTATTTCATTGCCAGGTGAACAGCCCAGTCCCACAGAGAAGAGCCTTACAAGTCTAGAAGACTACTGCAAATTCAAATTGATGTGCCAGCTCTAAGCTGAGACCTAAAACCAGAACTAACCCACATCTTCACAGGATGAATCTGCCCTAGCAGGCAGGGATAGTACCTTTATCAATCAACTAGGTTACCTTTGGCAAGTAAGCTGAAACTTAATTAGAAAACATTCCCAATTATAAATGGAATATGAAGGGCTGTAGCTAAGATTTCAACAAGGCAGACAAAACAACCTTTTCACGAACTCATTGTAAAGAGATAAAGGAAAATACTCCATTTTATTTCTCCCTTACGCTTCCAGTGCATCCAGATCAGATACAACACTGACTACCACTGTGCCAAGGGACAATAAATGTCTAAACAGCTCAGTACAACAGCATATCTCTAAAAATGCACCACTAGCCATACCACTGACCTGAATTAGTTAATATTCACTACGCAACTGCACAGGAGTAGCCAGCGCATCCTCCAATATCCTTTTATTAGTCACGTTTTAAGTAACGCTGGCTATAGATCTGTACCTCGAAGCGAGCGATTCCCTTCCTCCGGTGTTTCTGCAGCGCCAGCACAGGATCACATGGCCTGATCAGCCCCTGCTCCACAGCGCTAAGCCCTTCAAACACCCGGGAGATTAAGCTGCGCTGGAAGTCATCTGGTAGCAGTCATTTTGTTAGTTCAGGACAAAGTCACACTGCACAAGCATCCAACAGGATGCCCAAACACCTGTTATTTTTCTTTTTTTTTTTTTTACACTCATTTGATTAAAAACTCAGATTATCCACGAGCACAAGACAATGCTGTCTCCAAGTGACTGCAACGAAAGCTGTTCTGCCCATAGCAGCAAGGTCACCAGCTGCTGAGGTTTTTCCCTTTGCTTCCCACTTTGCTTTGGGCCAAGTCCAGAAGGTCAGTTTGTTTCCAATAATGGCCAAAGTGTTTATTGACCCCATAACTCAGAGGCTGGAGAAGCAACAGCAATCTCTTCCAAGTACCAAAATCCTTGGCACAAGTACCACTGCACAGATTTGCACTGGCAGGAGGAACATCAAAGCACCAGGCAGGTACATTTACTGCAGGTCTTGCCTAATGTAAAGGGACAAAAGCATGTCCTTCACTTCCATAAAGATAAGATTGGGCCCAACACTCTTTGCTTTGGCATGGAGCCTTCTGTTCCGAGTGCAAGACAATATACCTGCTCCTCTCGGCCTGCAGGTAGCGAGAACTTGCAGCACTGCTTTCATAAACTTGCTTTGCAAGAAAACCTTCACCTACACACGCTGCTTTGGTGCGCTCTTAAATACACGATTAACTGACCTGTAGCAAACACTGTTATTCAAAATTCTTTTGCATTTTTAATGTATGCAGCAGATAAGGCATACTAACTGCTAACAGATTAACCCTGTCCCCAGGAGAAGCAAACTGTAGAGGAGTCTGCAGGAAGTATCTACAGCAGAAGCTGGCAGGTCAGGCGAGAGCTCAGGTCCTGCCCACACAATGATCCACAGCATCACGGAGAGCACAAGCAAACCTTTCCAGGTTCCTCCACGCTGCCAGGGAACAACTGGTTTATCCATTTGGAGCACAAAAATGAAGTTCCCAGTACCAAATCAACATTAAACCTGACTCCAAGCAGCTCACAAGCACATGCCAACAACCACACCACCGAGGTTTACTACCACCATGTGTTCACCAGGTCCCACCAAGCAACTCCCCAGTTCCACCAGCCCCAGACCCCCAAACTCATCTCAAACCCAGCCAAACACGTCACCTTGCAGGATGTCACGTTTGCTTTTTGTTACAGGTGTGGTGCAGACTCCACTGAAATCCAAAGAGTTGTCCAACATTGCATTTATTCGTCGGAATATATCTGCATTGCTGCAACTGGAAAGTGCAGGGGCATCTGGGCTATCCCAGCAGTCTCTTATGCTCCTCCCAGTATCTTCTTTCTGGTAAAGAAAAGAGCAAGTACTAGTGTTAGGCAGGCTAGTAGTCACCACAGTGTGGAAAAGTCCGGATGGCCTCCAATACTCATATTAGCTTTAGCTCCAGGTCTTCGCAACACTCAAGTACAATTCTTGGCATTAAACAGTTAAGCAAACATGTCAGCAATTTGTCAGCACAGCACATCAGGGCCACTCCAGTCACAAAAAAGGTACCAGCTCACCACAGACAGGATCAATCAGCTAATCAGAGTCCCAAATTTTAAGGTCTGCTTTGGAAAGGGAGAAAACCAAATCCAGATCTTCCCTTCACGCAGCAGCTCCTGAACACAAAGGGAGGTTACCCAAAACCAGCTCTGCTTTAGCATAACCTTCCACAGGCACTGATCTACCTTTGGGACCATCCTACACAAGCCAGAGCTCTTGTAAAGCTTCCTCTGCATACATATATATATATTAAAAAAAAAAAGGCAACCCCCTCTTGCTTCCTGGTGCAGGTGCAGAGAAACAGCAAGAGCAGCTGCTTCCCCCTGCTCTGCTCACAAGCCACTTTCACACCCAGGCTTGTTTCAGCACAGCTGCACAACATTCAAGACTCTGCCAATCTAGAAGCCACTAAACTTAATCTCTAACCAGCATTTTTGGACCAAGGGCAGGTCTTCCCACCACCCAAAAACCACTGCAGCAGAACTCTGCTCCTGAACATGCTGAGCAAATGGTATCACTATCAATTAAGAGCTACATTAAAGAGAGAGCAGGAAGGCACAGCCTCACCAGTCTTGGCCTCCGGAGCAAAATCCTTGCCATTAAGCAAATCGAGTTAGAGCCATATTCAAAGACCTGAATTGCAGCGAGGCTGGCGTACAAGCCCCTGCTATGCCAATACACACAAGAAGCCTATAGCTCTAAATTGAGCCATTTGTACTTGTCAAGGAGACATTTAATACATCTACCTTTTGGATGCGTTCCTGAGTTTTCGGCTTGACTTCTCCCACATTTTTCCCCATGCTTCATCCCTGAAGCACCGAGCTGGTTTTACTTTCAAATCATCCCCTTACTGAACATTCCCCTGTGCGGCCCGTGGCAGAAAGCAGGTTTAAATCTAATTCCACACGGACACAGGAATTTTAGCCTTTATCCTTTGCAGGGTACATGGATTTCTTACCCAACTCTGTCATTAGGAGCAGTTTTACTGCCATAAGGCATGATCTGATAGTTTTCTCTACACAGGAGAGCTTCCCCCTTTACCACTTAGGTAAAAGCAAAGGAAACTCTGTCCTGAGAGCAGCAGGAATAAAGCTACTGAATTGTCAACTCATACAATGCCTCCAGGCAGGACCTGAACAATTGATTCAGGATTTCAGCCCATTTAAGACTATTAACATCTATTCAGCACTGGAGTCCGAGATCTTGGTGTATTAAAAAGCTCAGTCCACCCCCAGGTAAGGTTCTGGGACTCTGCAGGAGCACTTGCAAACTAAGAGTACAACAGGTAGGGCTGAAATCTTCAGGCAAGAGGAAACCTTAGAATTAAACCTGTCAAGAGGGGTCAAGGACAACAGAAAGAGCTTTTTCAAATACATGGCAGATAAAATAACACCAGAGGCAATGTAGGTCCACTACCGAATGGGGTGGGTGCCCTGGCGACAGAAGATACAGAGAAGGCAGAACTACTGAATGCCTTCTTTGTCTCTGTCTACTCTGCCAGGGGCTGTCCTGAGCAGCCCTGTTCCACTGAGACCCCAGATGAAGATGAAGTCAAGTCA
>VWYH01007178.1:0-16763 GCA_013399365.1 Pampusana beccarii | reverse complement strand
GAACTGAGGGGCCCAGAACTGGACACAATATTCCAGATGTGGTCTCACCAGGGCAGAGTAGAGGGGCAGGAGAACCTCTCTGACCTAGTTTTTCGACCCCTTGTTTCTCTCACAACGACGCTCGACGCTTGGCAGCTGCCTAAGCGGTTCCCTGAGGGAAATGGGACCCCCGAGGGGTTAAAAAGGGTCCCCGAGGGGTTAAAACAGTGTCCCCAAGGGGAATGGGGCAGAGGTGGCAACGCCAGCTCCCAGCTTCAGCCCCTCTGGGTGTGGGGCAGCGCTGAGCACCATGGCTCTGCCCCCACCTCTGTGGAAATGAGCTTTTCCCCACAGGAGTAAGCGCTCGATGCCCAGCAGTTTGGTGGTGCTTGGGATTTTGTTATCATAAAGAAAAAAAAAAATAAAGGTGATTTTACCCTGTTTCCTACCCGCATGCCAGAAAAAGCAGAAAGCCCCTCACCCTTTTTTTGCAGCACAAGGGGATGGACTTGAGGCGATTTGGGGTTCAGGCCTTGCTGTGCATCCTGTGCTTGTCTTCCCACTGTGCTATGTCTTCGCAATCGGAGAGCCGGGGCCCTCTTATGATCCCACCCAGCCCGTGCAGGGAGGAGAGATCTTTATCAAGAGTCAAATTTCCTTTTTTTTTTTTCCCCAGTTTCAAGATGAAAAGCCAGCCCCAGGAATACCTCCAGTGATGCTGCAGAACAGTCCCAGCCCTGCCATAGCAGGTATTTCTGCGGCCAACGCACGAGCAATTCTGCTTTTGAATAAATAACTGGAAACCTGCCAGGACTCCTCGATCCCTGGTGTGGACCAAACACCTCCTGCTCTGCACCAAGCCCAGGGGGGTTCACCCCGATCCCGCATATCACTGACAGGTTTTCTCTGACATCCAGCAGCCACCACCCCCAGGGGACTCGCATGTCCCCAGCTGCCTAAGGGATGTGTTCCCTGGTGTCCCCGCAGCAGAGCCTGGTGTGGGGACAGTTTGGGGTGATCCGTCCACTGCGCGCACAAAGCAGAGGGGAAGAGAGCAGGTTCGAGAAGAGCTTTATTGGGAGATTCTGGCCATAATAAATAGGGGTTACATCGGGAGACGGTGGCGAGGGGTCAGGGACTGGAGCCATTGTCACCCCTCCAAGCAGTACATCGCCCTGTGTTCTGTCTGTCCCATCCTGCTCCTTCCTCCCAGCAGCAAAACTGCCCCCGGGGTTGGTGCCTGCTGCCCCGTTGGACATTGGGACAGGGAATAATCCAGCAGAAATGGGGGCCGGGGGGGTGTTTTGGGGAGCGGCGTGGGGCAGAGGAGGGGGGGAAGTCAGGGCAGTGGGTGCAGTGAGGCCCGGCTGTCACTGCACCAGGGCCTGGACGATGTCCTTCACCAGCATGGTGCCGATAACCATCTTCTCGCTGTTGACTGTCAGCTGGGCCGCTGCCCCCTCCCGTCGCTCCAGGGTGATGAGCACCAGGCTCCCACTGGTCATCGTCTTGGCCGCAAACCTGCTCGCCGGCAAACATGGAACTTCAGGGCAAACTGTCCCCCCATCACGCTCCCGTCCCCTGGGATGCTCTGGTGGGGACTGGGGAAGCGTCTGCCACCCACGGCCACCATCACATGTGGGTTCACGCAAGTTCCTTGTCCTAACAGAAGCCCTGAGTGTCCCCACTGTGATTTGTGTAGGACCAGAGAGGTGACAGCGCCTGCATGGCCCCCATGTGGGGTCCGGCTACCTGTACTCGTTGGCGGCACCGCAGGGCACGCGGCCCACATTGGCAGCCAAGGTCACTTGCTGGACAATGGTGTGGTCACTCCGGCACTTCTCAGGCAGCATCAGCTTCTCCATGATCTCGCTCATGCCTGTCAGCTTCCCTGGAGCAGCAGCAAAGGCACCTGCCTGTCTCCGGCCATGCACCCAGTGGCCGTGTCCCTGCTGGGCCCTGTTTTGCTGTCCCCAAACCAGCTGCCAGCTCCCCACGATGTCCCCAACTGGCTGCCCTGCTTGCTCCTCTCCAGCCTGGCAGAGATGGATTCAGGAAAATCCCTCTTCCCAGGCTCATCCCTGTGTCCCTGCCCAGTGGCAGCAGCCACATCCCTGGGGATGGGTTCCTGCGGTCACCGGTAGCGGTGAGGGATGCTGCTGCTCCAGGAGCATGGGGACACGGGGACAGGGTGTCCCCGTCGTTCACTGGACATGGTGCTGGGAGCACCAGGGGTGGCACACGCCCTCCACACTGAATGGGGACCCAGTGGGGCCACCCTGGCACCAGGGCGGTCACCCCAACCCACAGGGTTGCAGAGGCGGGATCAAGGGGAGCAGAGCTAGTCTAGGGGCGGCCACTTACCCTCGCCCGGCCGCGCCAAGTGCTCTAGGGCCACGGCAAGGGTGGCAGAGGGGACAAAATGGGGGGGGTGAACGTTGGCACTGGGGCAGTGGGTGCCCGTGCGCCACGCTGTACCTGTCCCCGTCCCTGTCCCCAACTCACCCTGCTCCTTCTTGAACTCGTTCTCACTCATGAAGACAGGGGCCATGAGCTCCCCCACGGGCGGCTGGATGGAGACGTAGAACTGGCGGGTGTGGGTGCTGGGGAGAAAGGTGGGTGAGGGACACGTATGCTTAAAATGTGTGTCCCCTCCCACCCTGAGGTCCCACTTCCCATCCCTACCCTGGAAGGAAACTGAGGCACAAAAGGCCTTGGTAATAGAGAGAACCTGTCAGGCTGGACCTGGGACTGCTGCCACCTCCTTGTCCCCTGCAGGGCCCCAGTGCCTGTGCTGCTGTCCCCTGACCACCCCATGCCCATCCCAGTGTCCCTTCTCCCCTGAAAGGACCCTGGTTCCCATCCTACTGTTCCATGTCTCTTGGGGGGACCCTGTCCCTCTGTCCCCAGGGGCACACCATGCTCTCTCATGCTGCTCTCTGTATCTTGGAAGGATGTTGGTGGCTGTCCAGCTGTCCCCAATGCCCTGGAGCACCCCTGTCCCCTGGGGTACCCCATGCCCTGTCCCCTTATGTACCCCATACCCTGTCCGGCTGTCACATGTCCCCTGGAGGGATGTTGGTGCCCATCCCCACTTTCTCCGTCCCCTGGAGCACCTGTGTCCTGTCTCTCAAGCCCCCCATGCTGTCCCCATCCCCTGGGACACCTGTCCCTTCCTGCCCGGTGCTGGGTGCTCACCACAGCTGGAAGTTGGCCGCCTGGGTGGAGTCGCAGAAGTCGATGCCCATCACCACGTTGGCCGTGTCCCCAGGTGCCAGGCACTCTGAAACCACAGGGCTGCCACCACATCCCACGTCCCTGTCCCCATCCCTGTCCCTCCCCACAGTGTTGTGGCCCTGCCGTACCGATCTCGGGGAACTCCTGGATCCGCATGCCAGAGAGCGGCTTGGGCTCGCTGACCCGCAGGCTCTTCACCTCGGCGTCGGTGTTGTTGGAGATGTGGATCTGGACGGCCACCATGTGCGGGTCCCCCGGGAAGGGCCGGCGGCTGAAGCAGTACTCGACCGACAGCCCCTCGCCCGCCATGCGGTGCAGCAGCTCGTAGGTCCTCACCGCGCCCAGCCCCGGGCTCAGCAGCTGCCAGGGACCGAGGGATTGGCGTGGGCTGCCCGCCCCCTCCCTGTGACCCCTGCAGGTGGCAGGAGTCCCAGGTGCCCCCTGGGAAGAGGATGCTGGGGACACTTACAGCGGGTGCTAGGGAGGTGTCGGTGAGCGTGAGGCCCTCCAGGTCGGTCACCAGGCTGGTGGAGACGATGCTACTGGAGGGGACGGGCTGGGGAGGAGGGGGGGTGACTACGGGGTGGGGAGGAAAGGGTTAACAGAGCTCTGATGAGCCACAGCCCCATGGGGATAGCTGCATGGGGACGACCCTGGTGGCACAGCCCCATGGGGACAACTCTGTAGGCACAATCCCATAGGCACAGCCCCATGGGGACAGCTTCAGTGGCACACCCCTGTGGGGCAGCCCTGTGAGGACAGCCCCGGTGGCACAGTCCCATGGGGACAACCCCAGTGATGTAGCCCCATGGGACAACCCCATGGAGACATCCCTGGTGGCACAGACCCCTAGGGACAGCTGCATGGGGACAGCCCTGGTGGCCCAGCCCCATGGAGACAGCCCCAGTGGCAGAACCCCACGGGGAAAGCCCTGGTGGCACAACCCCATGGGGACAGCCCTGGTGGCACAGCCCCATGGGGACAATGCTGTAAGCATGACCCCATGGGCACAGCCTCATGGGGACAATTCCATGAGAACAGCCCCAACGAGGACAGCCCCGCTGTCCCACAACCATCCCCTGGGGACAAATACCACTCACCCCACTGGTCCCCGTCCCAGCTCAGCAGCCCCCAAAAGACCCATGGGACCTTGACCCCACCAGGGTGGGCGCCCGTGCCTCAGTTTCCCCAGTTGCAACTGCGATGGCCACCTCACATGTCCTGAGCAGCCACTCACAGTCATCCAGGTCGAGCAGGGAGATCTCCTTGGGGCCGGCCCTGCTGCTGGGGGGCTGCAAGGGGGCAGAGAGACGGGGAGTGAGGGGGGACCTGGGGGTCCCTGTGCTGCCCCCGACCCTGCCCGGCCCTCACCGCCTTCCTGTGCTTGGCCTCTGCCTCGGAGCCAGACTCGGAGCCCGAGGAGCTGCTTTCGGAGGCGCTGGCCTCCTCTGACGAGGTCTCGGAGTGGCCTTTCCTCCCCTGTGATACCTTCTTCTTTTTGGCCTTCTTCACCCCATCCTCCTCCTCTTCCTCGCTGGGGCTGTGGGGGGAACCCAGCTCAGGGGGATCAGGGGTGAAGGTTTGTGGGGGGGACACCCCAACTTCCCTGGGGGGTACCTGCCCGGGGCTGTCTTGCGAGAGCCTTCCTTCTCCTTCCTCTTTGGCCTCTCCTCCTCTTCCTCCTTGTCCTCTGACTGCTCCCCGCTGCCTTCCTCCTCATCTTCCTCCTCCTCCTCCTCCTCACTGCCGGAGCTGGAGCTGCCAGAGCTGCTGCTGCTGCCGCTCTCCTCGCTGACCGACTCAGGCTCTGCGGGGGACACAGCTCTCAGCCCTGCTATTGTGTCCCCACTGTGTCCCCACACTCCCCTGCTGTGTCCCCCCATGTCCCCAAAGCTCCCTGCATTTCCCTGTCTTCCCACTGCATCCCACTGTGTCCCCACAGCCCCCCCACCGCATCCCTGCATCCCCCTGCTACCTCCCTCCATGTCCCCTGCCATGTCCCCACCACAATGGGATGTCCCCACTGCAGTGTCCCCTGTCTGATGCCCCACCATGGTATCCCCTGCCTCGTGCCCCACCATGGTGGCACTTGTCTCATGCACCCACTACAGTGGCACCTGCCTAATGTCCCTGCCACAGTGACCTCGGCCCCATGCCCCGCCGCAGTGGCCCGTGCCCCACACCCTACCATGTCACTGGGTCCTCACCACTGTCCGCCGACTCCGTGGGCCCCGACTCACCCTCCGAGTCCGAGTAAAAAGGTTTCTCCACCTTCTCCTTCCTCTTCTCCCGGCTGGTGCACTTGGTCCACTCAGGAACCTGCCGCACAGGGTGGATGGAGCGGGGCCACCACCCATGGGTGGGGGGCCCAAACAGCTGCCTTTGCCCCTCTTCTGTACCCAGGCATGTGTGTGAGCACCAGAGAGGGGACATGGGGCAGCTGAGCAGCACCTGGGCACCTCCTGGGGCTCTCCCAAAACCTCAAGGTGATGCTCCCACCTCAGCCCCCCCACGCACCCCAGCACCCCGGGGTGCTCCACGCACCTCCACATTCCTCACAGAGGGGTCGGGGGCCTCGTCCGGCCAGTCGGGCAGCTCCTGGTAGCCCACAGCCTTGGCATTGAGCAGGTGGGACAGGGAGCCCAGCTGGAAATGGTCCCGATCTACGGTGGGGTGAGAGGTGGCAGCAGCCCAGGGACAGCCATGCAGCACCGTGGTGACAGCTGGCCCCCTGTCCCCATGCCCTGTGACCAGGGGTGGGTACCTTTGAAGGAGGACTCCAAGATGGGAGCGGGTTTTTGGGCCAGGAAGAGCTTCTTGGCGTACTTGTTGAGGGCTCCGCTCTTCTCGGTGGGCACGATGAGCTGGCGGATGAAGCGAGCCCGGTCGCGGATGTCGTAATTCTGGTCATACTTGGCCAAGTTGAGGACATACTGGGTCAGCAGCTTGCTCTGCACCAGGGGACACACTCAGGGTCAGCCTCTTCTTCCCCGGTAGGGAAACCGAGGCACGCCGTTAAGCCACATCCCTGGTACCTGCTTGGAGTTGGTCAGGTACAGCTTGGCCGCCAGGTTGATGACCTGCAGCTTGACAATGTCCTCCTCATTGGTGAAGGACTTGGCCATCTTGCGCAGCACGTCGGGCGCAATCTTGGGCACGTGCTCGCAGTACTCGCCAATGAGCCACAAGATGCTGGCCCGCGCCATCGGCACCTGTGAAACGCCCCTGGGCACATGGCATCGCTGCCACCTCCCTGGTCCCCGGCGCCACACAACGTCCCAACCCACCTGGATGTTGTCAGTGAGCTTGGCCATGTGCTTGATGATCTCACTGTGCTGGGCTGGCTGCATCTGCAGGAGCTTTTTGATGACCACCACGGATTCAGCCACCACCAGCTCTGTGGGCAGAGGTTCATCCTTAGCAGGGTCCTGCCCTGACAGCGATGGAGTCCCCATTTTGTCCCCACCACGCGCACTCACCATCCCGGTTGGAGAGGAGCTGGACCAGACCGTTGAGGCAGGTGTCCCGCACCTTCCCAATGTTGGTGGCGCAACGCCCGATGGCTTGAATGGTGGCTGCCACGAAGTCCTTGTCCATGCTGCGGATGTACGTCTGCACAGGCATGGGGGACACACGATGTGTCACCCACATGCCACCCCCAAGTGGTGATCATGTGTTGGGGCTGTTTGAGGCCACCCCTGGGGTTGGCATGTCCACAGCCCACTCCTGGTGGGACTCTCCTCCATCCCCTCCATGGTGATGTTTTGGCACCCAGAACCATGCCAGGGTGGCACACCGGTGACATCAGTATGGCTGTGGCATACCTGGAACTCCCGCAGGATGGTGGAGATGTTGGTCTCATTGGCCAGGTTGGTGAGGACCTCCAGCTGCAGGAAAGAGGAAGAGATGGGGACATGGTGCCAGGGCACGGGGTCCTTGCTGTCCTCCTGTCCCCAGGGCATGGAGAACAGTTGCCCCACAGGCAAGGGCTCCATGAAGCCCCAAAGGCACCAGTGATGGCTTCTGCTGGGTGTTTCCAGGTCACCTTGAGGATCTTGATCTGCGTGGGGTCTGTGGAGCGGATGTAGAAGCTCTTCAGGTAAGGCTCAAACATGCCCTGCAGGCAGAGCCAGCGGTGTTAGTGCCATCCCTGTCCCCCCATCACCGAGGCAACCCACAGGCAGCAGGCCCTGGTGACCTTGCTGCCTAGCCCTCATTCCACTCCAGAGTGAAGAGGGCCAACTCCTCCAATACCAAGTCCAAGACTCACCCGCCGCTTGATGGACATTGTGGCCACGTTCTGTAGCACCACATACTGTACCTCACTGTGGGAAAAAAATGGGGACAACCATCAGTGGGGCAGGGCTGGACCACTCCAGCAAGTCCCTGTGAAGACAGGGCAGGACCCACCACCCAGCTGGTGCCATTGCGACGCTGCTACTCCATGTCTGGACGGGCCTGGGCCAACAATCCCTCTTTTTTTGGCAATTCACCCCAACATGATGTCCCTACAGGGATGGGCTTTTTGGGGGTCTCTCCCAGAGTTTTGGGGCTCCCCATGAGTCCCACCAACTGGGGTGGTGGGGTAGGGGACAACCGCAACCTGGGTACCACAGACCTGTGACTCCGCAGAAGCCGCACCAGTGCCTTGGCGATGACTCCAACCTCAGCCTTGGGTGCCAGGTGGAAGTAGAGCTGTGCCACGGCCATCACCACCTGCCGGGAGACCCCCAAGTGTAACCCACTGAGCATGAGGCACCCCGAAAGATGCCGTGTCCCATTTGGCAGCACCCAGAGGAAGCCCATCCCTGGGGACGCCCATCCCTGGGGACGCCCATCCCTGGGTTCCCTCAGGCGCGTCACTGGCTCCTTGGCCGGTGGGGACATCACAAGCCCAGGCTGATGGACACCAGCGGTGGCCTTGAGGACGGCCAGGCCTGGGGCAGGGGCTCACCGCGGCATTGCGGCTCTGCAGCAGGGGCTTGGTGTTGCGCAGGAGCAGGCGGTGGTCAGGGTCCATGACATAGGGCTTGCGCTTGGCCAGCGGCGCTGCCTCTGCCTTGGTGTCCTTGGCGTCCTCCTCCTCGGAGCCGTAGAAAGCCTTCTCGGTGCTCTCTTCCAGCAAGGACTCCTGTGGTAGGTAGGACACCTTGCACCCCCAACAGCACCCTCCTTCACCCACCTCCCTGGGGACACCCAAAGGATCCCGGGTGGCCCCGAGACTCCAGCACTCACGTTCTGGTTGGGGCTGAGGAACTGGGTGCGCGCGTAGCGGGTCAGCATGTTGATGATGACCACCTGCCCCCACTCCTCCACATCGATGAGCAGGTTGCAGAGCTTGCGGTAGTTCTTGTGGATGAGGTCGATGCGCTCGGGGCAGACCTCCTCGAACGCCATCACCACGCTGCCAGCCACCAGCTGCACAGGGAAAGCCCAGGGTGACCCATTGGGGTGGTGGCATCTCGGTAAGGATGCTGCTTGCGGATGGTGGCATCTCTGTGAGGATGCCAGCTTGGTGGGAATGGTGGCATCTCTGTGAGGATACTGGCTCAGTGAGGTCATTGGCATCCCCAGGAGGATGCTGGACCTGTGGGGATGGCTGCATCACCATGAAGATGCCATATTGGTGGGGATGGTGGCATCTCCATGAGGAGATGGTGGGGACAGCAGCACCACGGCAAGGATGCCTGCTCCACATGGTTGGTTGCATCCCCATGTGGACACCAATTTGGTGGGTACATCAGCATCCCCAACGATGACACCAGGTCAGTGGGGACATTCAGGTGCCCAGATTTAGGGGAGACGTGGTGCCTCACTTACCGTAGTCTTGTCCGCCAGCAGCTTCTCGATGACTTCAATGAGCTGGTCCTTCTGGTCCGAGTCGAGGCTGTGAGGGACGAGCAGGGCAGGTGTGGCTGGACCAAACTCCCCACCACTGCCCATCCCTGAAAGCAGCCGAGACCCCAACACTGGACCCTTACTGGTACCCCAAAATGTAGCTGTTACCTGTACAGCTTGGGGATGGCGTGGGCGGCCGTCTTGCGCACGTACGGGGACATGTCTGAAGCTGCCTCCTTGATGGCCAACATCATGATGGGCACAATGATAGGCACGCGGATGCTGGAGAGGACTCGCAGGGCGCTGGCGCGGATCAGCTGGTTGGGGTCCTGTGAGGACAGATGAGGAGCTGCAGCATGAGGGGCTCACTGTCCACCCCCAGGACCCCTTTGTGTCCCCAAACCAACCCACCTTGAGTCCTCGCTGGAAGGTGGATATGGAAAGCAGGGCTAGATCCTGCTGCTCCTCAGCGTAGCGCACCAGGTAGACGTACACCAGCTTCTTTACCTGCGGGGTGAAGGTGGTGGGGCCACCTCAGTGTCCACCAAAACCCAGCCCATCCCCAAGACCCTCCTGCAGGGGAGGCACCACACCCTGGGGACACCCATGGGTGCCACCTGGACCCCCAAGACCTTTCTCACCTCAATGTTCTTGCAGGCGACGTTTTTCACCACGGCTGGGAAGAGGTCAGAGGCGTTTTTCCCCCGGGCGATCATCTAGGGGGTAAATGAGCAACGTGTCACTGGGCAGCCGGCACAGCACCAGCGATTGTCCCCGTTGGTGACAGCAACACTCACCGCCACAATCCTCTTCATGGCCTCCAGCTTGAGCGAATCCTTGTTGCTATCGAGCATCTCCTTGAGGTCATCGTGCCTGCGCCGTGGCAAAAAAAACCAATCACATTTCTCCATTTTTAGCCTATTTTTACCGATTTCTAGCCATTTTCTTTTTTTTTTCACTCCCAGCTTGCCATCAGGCTGGCAAACCAACCCTCTGCCATGCAATATTCATGGGGACAGGAGTTGGGTTACAACCAGGTGAAAAAGGAGCCGGAGAGACCTGTGCGACACTGGTACCCAGCTCTGTGTCCATCCCCGGCACTGGGACAAGGACCCCAATCCAGCCAAAGTTGTGGTTGTCACCCTAGAATGTCCCCAAATCGCTTCTTGGGAAGCAATCACTGGCTCCATCCTGGTTGCCAGCTCAGCCTGGCTGTGTGTCCCTTGTCCCCTCATGGGCACGGTGGCATGGATGTGCCTCTGTGCCCCAACTCAGAGCCCTTCACTGTCCCCTCCCTGGGGTGGGAAAATGCCACCATTGTCCCCTGGATGCCACCACCATCCCCTCTTCTAAGGAACATCCGTCCCCACAGAACCAGGGGGGACCTGCAAGGCCGTGTCCACCCAACGCTGCTGGATGATGGGACGATGCTCAGCCAGAGCCACCATCGCCAGAAGGTCCCAGGGGGTTCCTTGGGGGCGTCTTACCGCGGTGCTGGCCCGCTGTCGGTGGCCACCGTGGGCTCGGGGCCAGCGAGCGGCCGCAGCTCGTCAGCTCGCAGGGCGCTGTAGCAGGCAGGTTGTGCCGCCTCGCTGGCCAGCACCGGGCTCGTCACCTCCTCGGCCGTGTCACCACCCAACGGGGCTTTTGGGCGCCCGGCCGGCCCCACCGGGAGCTGCTGCAGCAGCTTCTGCACCGGTGGCAGGGACAGCATGGCTGCAGCCGGGGTGGTGGCCCTGCAGATGGTGGCAGGGCTGTGGCCCCGCTCCTCCTCCCGGCACCGCCACCTGAAACCTGAGCCTGAGGATGGGCTTGGTTTGGGTTGCAGCCGACTGTGAAGTCCTTCCCAGGGGATGAGGCCACTCTGGGGTGTCACATCCCAAGCGACACCTGTCCTGCAGCTGGGCCTTTGGGACATTGCAGAGAGCTCCTTCCCTGAATGCTTTGAGTGTCTCAGTCCTGGCCAGGGACCCCTGTCACCTATGGTGACACAGCCAGACTGGGGGACACTGCTAGAGGGGCAGGGATAGGAAACACTGCCAGAGTGGGGGACACTGATGGCAGGTCACTGTGGGGACCTGGCCAGACTGGGGGACAAAGCCAGGGGGTCAGGGCTGAGGGACACTGCCAGACTTGGGGACAGTGCCGGGGGGTGTCAGAGGTAGGGGACGCTTCCAGAGCAGGGGACACTGCCAGGGGATCACAGATGTGGGACACTGCCAGACTGGGGACACTGCCAGCAGGTCAGGGCTGGGGACACATCCAGAGTGGGGGACACTGTCAGTGGATCAGGGCTGGGGTGTCACTGCCAGACTGGGGGACACTAACAGGTGGTAATGGATGGGGGGAACACTACCAGAGTGGGGGACAATGCCGAGGGGCAACCGATGGGGACACTGCCTGAACGAGGGACACCGTCAGTGAGCCGGAGGGACACTGCCAGATTGGGGACACTGCCAGCAGGTCAGGGCTGGGGACACATCCAGAGTGGGGGACACCATCAGGGCTGGAGGGACAAAGGGACACCCACGTTCCCGCAGCTCCAGGGACCCTCCACCTTCCCCTGTGTCCCTGCCATGTCCCCCCCAGCAGCCAGTCCCACACAAGGGTGACATTGCTCAGCACCCCTCAGGGACCTCGGTGCGGGGGTTGGTGCCATCACCCGGGCACCCCCTGAGAGCCGCAGGAGCCGGCAGAGCCGGGAGGGGGACACTGTCACCGGGGTGTCCCCCAGCCGAGGGTCCCAGCAGCTCCAAACCCCCGCGGCTTTCCCCCAAACCCCTCCCCTGCCTTCACAACCTGCAGCGGCGGTGTCACCGCGTCCCTTGTCCCCATCCTTATCGCGGTCCCCGCGCCGTCCCCGCGGCCCCGGCGGGGAACACCCGGCCCCGCGGTGCCGCCCCCCCAGCAGTGTCCCCGCGTCCCCCCCGCGGTGGCCCCACCTCTTGTAGTCGGAGGAGAAGATGCCGCCGCTGGCGGGGTCGTGCCCGTACTCGGGCTCCCCCAGGCTGGAGGAGCCCCCCTTGTCCTCCCCGTAGGCCGGGCTGGCGGCCATGGCGGGATGCGGCCGGTTGGGATGCCGGGACTGATGACGTCAGGGGAGTGACGTCAGCGGCGTGATGTCAGCCCCGAGGCTCCGCGCGCCCCCCGCCCCGCCGGGGCTTCTGGATTTCGGGGGGGATTCCGCTCCAAGGAGGCTCTAACCGCCCGAAATTGGGGATGGGGGGCTCAGCATCCCCAAAAAGAGGGTCCTCAGCCCTGCACCCTGAGATACCCGCACAGGTTTGGGTGTCAGTCGGTGGTAAAATGGGCGTAATTGAGGATATTATCAGCAGTAGTGTCTGGGATGTGATGAAATAGTATATATCATATAGCTCGTATATCATGCACCATGATAGAGTTTATAATGATACATATTTACAGAACAGTAATATATCATAACATAATATCATGTAACGTACTGTAATGTACATGACAAATCATGTCATGCCCACAGAATCTCATATGTCATAACATGTAATATTATATTACATTTTATTAGATATGATGCCAATAATATTCTATGATGTTATATATATTCTATACTCTGTTGTACCATGCTATAAATACTCCATAACCCATTCCACATTCTATATTATATGCTAGATGATATATGTAATGTTACATATTATATGTTATATACTTGTTATACTACATTATATTACATTGCAGATTATATGAATATTTTATATCCCATATTCTATATTGCATCCTAATATATATTCTACATTACACATTATCTCTACATGCTATATAGTATCTTGTATGTTATATACAGTGTATGATGTACATCTATGATATATTATGCGTGGTGTTGTATTAAATTATATTATTTATTGCTCATATAGATATTATTGTTGCTACTTTTCCTATTACCAATAATAGTAATAATAATAATAACCAGTAATTACTGATGTTGACCAGTGTTACAGCCATTATTATCCTGGGCAGCTAAGAAGTCCCAAGAAGGGGCAGCTCTCTGTCGGTAAAATCAGGCAAGGTTCAGGTAAGCAAAATTTAATAAAACATCTAATTAGCGCATGGCAATTAAGCTCCATGCAGCAGAAAGCAACGTCCCCCACCTTCCCAAAGAAAAGCTCCTTCCCTGGGGCGAGGCGTTGGGGTGCGCGGGGCGATGCTGAGGCTCCTCTGTGGGTCAGCGGGATCGTCCTCGGGGGACCCGGGGCTGCCACAGCCCTGCTGGGGACCCCAAAACCCTCTGAGGGACCCCACAGCCCTGCTGGGTACCCCACAGCCCTCCCAGAGCCCCCAACTCTGTCAGGTAGGGCCAAGCCTGTGGCATTTGTGCAGTTTTCACTTTCACTTTCCAGTTCCCAGCATCTCCTTTCCCCAAAGCCGCCGCTGAGCGACGTCCCAGCCCTGGTGCAGCCACCCCCTCCTGCCCCCCCAGCAGCAGCAGCTGCTCTTCGCTCCCCGGGGGCTCTTGCAGGACACGCACTTTTGCACATGTCCTGCAGCTCCTCGCTCTCCAGAGCCTTCCCAGGGTCTCCCAACTTAACATTTCCAATGGAATGAGCAAATTACTTGCAGCTTTAAGAAGTGTAAACACCCGCCCAGGGCTTTTCTGCAGTTTGTTCCATTTGGTGGTTTGGCTTTCAGGTTTCTCCACCCCTCGTGTATCAGGAAGGATGTGAGGTCAGGATTGGCCCCATTCCCTGCATTTCCCTCAGCCCTTGGAGGAGCGAGCAGCCCGGCTCTGTCACCAGCTCTGTCCCAGAGAAAACAGTTATGTCTTATGCAGTTGGAGGTTCAGTGGCCAGCACCTTCATTGGTGCTGCAGGTGTCAGCCTGGTAAGCACGCTCCCATCTCCGCACCCCATTGCACTCATCTGCCTGGACCGTGGTCAGACCAGGACAGGGAGGGGAAGGTGGACGCAGGGCTTGTTCCGGGACGGCTCCAGCTCGGAGCCGTTGGGAAGGACGGGTGACTATTGCCCGAGCCCTTGTGGCTGTCAGGATCCATCCCGGGCAGGGTGTGATGGCCGGTGGGACCCTGCCCTGGCGCTCGGTCAGGACGGCACGAGCACGGCGCTGACACCGCTTTTCTGTTCCTCTCTCCTTGCAGGTGTTGACTAACACAGTAAGTACGAGCTTGGTGAGACCTGCGCTGGCATTTTGGAGATCTAGGGGGCATTGGGGGCAATGGGGCTGGGTCTGCCACATCCTCACCTTCCCTCCCTGGTGCGGTTGACAGACACTCAAGTTCCTGCTGTTAAAGAGCATCCCTGGACATGGGGACATTTTCGAGGAGGTGTCGGGGAAAGACTTGCAGCCTGGGGACATCTTGCTCTTCCCCTTGGAGAGCTGTTCTGAAAAGGTCAACGGTATCTTCAAACATGCAGCTGTCTACTGCGAGGATGAAGAGGTCATACACTTCGTGGGTAAGTGCCAGACGCCCTGGTCCCGTTCAGGTTGGGATGGTGACCAAAGTGTGGCCAGCAGCTGTGGTGGCCGGGCCAGGGTGATGGGCAGCTCTTGCTTTTCCAGGCACAGGCACTTCAAGCACGTTGGATCTGATCAGCAGTCAGACGTCTCGCGGTGAGATCATCAAATCAGGCCTCAACACCCTGAAAAAAGACAGGGGGAAGTGCCAGATTTACCGGAAAAAAGGTGGTGTTGATCTCAAAGCCTTCAAGAGCAGAGTCAAGAAGGCGATGAACAGCGAAGCTGAGTATTCCCTCTATAAAAACAACTGCATCCACTTCGCCCTCTCCCTCCTGGGCTTGCAGGAGTTCTACTCCGAACTGGTGAGCACGGAGCTGGTGTCACGGCCGCGGTGGGACGGCTCCTGCACCCACCCCCAGCCCTGCGTTTGCATCCTGACCTGGTTCCCCCTGGGGTGCCCATGGGCGGTGGGGACAGCGGTGGGGACAGCGGAGCCCCCTGCACGTGGACGGCTTTCTCTTGCAGGTGGAATTCCCAAATGAAGGTGTCAGCTGCTGTGGTGGGGCGGTGAGTATCCCCAGTGTCACCCTACCTGTCAGGGCTTGGGGTCTCTGGGAGGAAAGTAGGGTCCCTGAGAAGCCTGAGTCTCAAGGAGGATTGGTGTCCACAAAGATGGAGACGTTCCCCTGGGATTATCTTGGGGTCCTTGGAGGCTTTTGGGGTCCCTCAGAGAGATGCAGACTCTCCAGGAGAGCTGTGGTGTCCACAGGAGGGTTTTGGGGTCTCTGGGAGGACTTTGGGGTCCATGGGATGGTTTTGGGGACCCCAGCAGTGCTGTGGGGTCCCTCGGAGGGTTTTGAGGTCCCAGCAGGGCTGTGGGGTCCCCGGGAGGGTTTTGGGGTCCTAGCAGGGCTGTGGGGTCCCTCAGGGGGTTTTGGGGTCCCAGCAGGGCTGTGGGGTCCCCAGCAGGGCTGGGCTGCAGCTGCCAGCGCTGCCAGGGGACCCATCCGCACGGGGTGGGAAGGGCAGGGCAGGGGCTCAGGGGACCCTCCCCCCTTTCCAGGCCATCTGAAGCCGCCCCAGCCCAGCGGGGCAGGGGAGCAGCCACACGGTGTGAGGGGTGGCAGCCCCGTGTCCCCCGAGGACGATCCCCCCGACCTGCAGAGGAGCCTCAGCATCGCCCCGCGCACCCCAATGCCTCACGCAGGGAAGGAGCTTTTCTTTGGGAGGGTGGGGGACATTGCTTTCTGCTTCCTGAAGCTTAATTGCCATTGCTAATCAGATGTTTTATTGAACTTTGCTACCTGAAATGTGCCCTGTTTCTCCTTCCTGCCTCAGTCCTGCCTGATGGGCTGAGAGAGCTGCCCGGCTGCCACCAGCCTCTTGGGGCTTCTTAGCTGCCCAGGATAATAATGACTGAAACACTGGCCAAAATCCGTAATTACCGGTGAAGAACAGTAGTAAGTTTAGCTAATGAGGCACGGAGTCTCCTTTTTTTTAGCTGCGTAGAGAGACGTTTATTACAAATTGAGGCTTGTATTTGTACTTGCTAGGATGCTTGCTCAAGCATTAGTGATTTTCTAAGTTAGTCATTACATAAGCGATACATTTTGAGTTTCCATCAAAGTTGCTGCCATAAAAGCATTTTTTTGGTCTATCACAAGTTACCCACCTGTCCTTGATGTATCCATCTTGTATCAGTCCCTCTGTCCTTGATGTATCAACCAGTATACATTCCTTGCTTCTTGTATTTTTCCACCAGCGCTTGTTCCCATGCTGTTGACTCTTCTAGTTTCTCACAGGCCCGATGTCAGAATACTGCCCCAATAACAACAACAATCAGCATCTCTATAATAAAATAAATAATACGGTACAAAACATAACTTTTGGTGACTGGTTGGTGGGAATGGTGGCATATCTGTTAGGATGCCGGCTTGGTGGGGATAGTGGTATCCTCCTGAAGATGCCATTTCTGGGGACAGCTGTGTCCCTGTGAGGATGCTGGGTCAGTGGGGACACTGCCATCCCCATGAGGACGTCAGCCCTGTGGGGGTGGCTGCAATGCCACGAGGATGCCCCATCTATTGGGAGAAGACACAGAACCCTTCCCTGGTCCCTTCTCTGAGATGGGAAAATGCCACCACTGACGTCTTTTCT
The DNA here is from genome assembly GCA_013399365.1 of Pampusana beccarii. Classification (NCBI taxonomy): domain Eukaryota; kingdom Metazoa; phylum Chordata; class Aves; order Columbiformes; family Columbidae; genus Pampusana; species Pampusana beccarii. Next base: position 107 of record VWYH01007178.1, on the reverse strand, counting down.
AAGGAACATCCATCCCACAGAAACGGGGGGACCTGCAACACCATATCCACCCAATCTTTCTGTTGTGGTACCCATGGGATGTTGCTCGGCCAGAGCCACCATCGCCA